>CM034539.1:31463540-31540652 GCA_020002185.1 Paraescarpia echinospica | reverse complement strand
AGTGCAGCATTACAGGTTTATGGCGAGCACACCGGAGTGGTCACGTGACATCGTATCACGTGTACAAGCCATCCTGCGTACACGTGGTATTCCAATGATGGATGTAAAAACACCCTGCTAATGTTGTTGTTGTTGTTGTTGTGTTGCTAACAGGTCACCGATGCTCCCTCTAGTGGGCTGGAGATGATTCGGCTATCGTATGAGCAGAATCCAATAGAATGGGCGCCACAGAAACGGCGCCGCCACCACACCCCCATGCCATTGCGTCAGGCATTACTAACACAGCTACATGAGCGACACAACTCATCACTGGAGTTGACATGCGAGGACATGTCACCTTCACCACCTTCACCTTCAACTCCAGCCGAAGCACCACTGGAGTTGATATGCGACCAGGATGACGATGACGACTATGACGTCACCATGACCGCCTCGGAATACGAGACACTGCAAAGGGACGCGTCAACGCTCGACCTGGCGTACAACGGCCATATTATTTGGTCGAAAACTGACACATCGATCCCGTGGGCGTTCTCGGCCCCATTTAACAGTGTGAAACACCTTGAACTGAATATTGAATCCCTAGCGGGGACACACTTTGCTACACAAAAATGCAGCTTAGACGTGGCCGTGCGCACAATATGCGAGGAGATCGCACGAAATGTTGTGCGCGACGACCACGTCTCATACATAGTGAACAGTCTTCAGAAGCGCCTGCAGTGACGACAAGAGGAAATGCGCCCCTACGCTATAGCTGGGGTTATAGGCGCCGCTTGTCTGTTACTGCAGGTGCTTAGCTTAGCTTTCATATATATATATATATATACTCGCTTTATTACTCGCTTTGATTGTAATTCCATGAATAAAGATGATATGTAATCCAGGATTCTGGTGTCTGTTGTTCTTGTTACCTTCATAGCTCGTTGTGATCGGTGAATACATACATACACGCCCACTCATACAAGACACACCTCTTATGACGTCACACACACACAGTGTAGGATATATAGACACGTGCAAGGATCTCCCATCCTTCAGTTGTAGGTACGATGAAACAGCACACGTGTCGACACTGCGGTCTCGTGCTCGATACACATGCCGACATACAACGTCATATAGATCAAACACATTCATCATCAACAACAACACACGACGATCATGCCTACAGTAAATCGCCGTCAGTGGCGCCATCTAGCGCTACACTGCATCGTTGTGAGAGATGTGCACGTGAGTTCACGAGACGTGACAACCTGTTACGTCATATGAAGTCGGTATGTATGGATGCGAACGACTCACCCCTACGCAAACGAGCGAGACGCACAGAGCGACCACGTGTGAGTGTTGCGAAGTCGGTATGTATGGAAGCGAACGACCCACCCCTATGCAAACGTGCGAGACGCACAGAGCGACCCCGTGTGAGTGTTGCTGACGACTACGACGACGACGACGACGACCCGATACAACCACCACCCCGACTTCCCTTCATCGATACTCTATCGAGGGAACTACAAGACGTCGTCCGAGATCACTGGTCGACCATCCGAACCCACACGGCTAGAGGACCTGTACAATCCAGGTACAATTACAGAGTGTCGACACCGGACACGAGTGCCCTAGAACCGTCACTGAAACGTATGTTCCGCGAACAGACGCACGCGTTTAAGATTAATCTTAGTTACGGGTTTGTGTTAAGAAACAAGACCACGAACAGGTACAGGTATTATCATTCGTCCTGTAATTGTTGTGGTCGTTACCTTGACGAACCGTGTCTGATCACAAACACTGCAGACTTTGATGCGTTTCTGGAACGTATCCGAGAAACAGACGTGCTGCAGTGGGTCATCAATCAGCGTCCGGACAGTCAATGGGTATGTGAGGTGGTCACGAATGTTACCTTCTTCGTCAATCACATCGTACATCATCCGATAGGATGTGTGGACATCACACTGCCGAGGTACATCAAACGAATCAAAGCCGTCATCGGATTGGAAAAAGACTCCGTCAACAAGACAAAGTACACCGACAATCTGTGTCTCTTCCGATGTCTGGCTCTGCATCGTGGATGCGACCGATACCACCTGGAACCCACTGTGCGGGTACTCTACGCGAAGTACGACCGTGACGGGGTGGCAATGAAAGACTTTGACGGGGTGACGATGGACGATCTCTATCGCGTCGAGACCACCTTTGAGACCAATGTGTGCGTCTACACGCTCGTCGAACCGGAAGAGGGGGGAAAGCCGACTGCTGAACTCGTACGCCGTTCCTTGTGTCACTATCCTGAAACGATGTACATCAATCTTCACGAGACACACTTTTCCTACATACAAGACGTGAACATGTACTGTCATTCGTATCGATGTAGGAAGTGTGGCGATGCACTATGGAGCGGCGTATTCGAACTAGAACGACACGAGCGCGGGTGTACGGGAGGTGTGCGAAAGATCTATTCCGGTGGTGTCTACCATCCGTCGCCGACAGTCTTCCAACGATTGGACGACGAAAACATTCACGTTGCCGAATGGTTGCGTTACTATCTGTATCGTGCCACCTTCGACTTCGAGTCCTGGTTCGATACATCGCACCTTCCGTCGGACAGTGCCAAGGTCCATTGGGTGGCTCGTCACGTACCGTTGAGTGTGTCCCTGGCGAGTAACGTACCCGGATTCGAACAGGTGCAATGTCTCATCACGGATGGTGACAGCAACAAGTTGGTATCCGACATGATGACCATCCTTCAGAACATGAGCGAAGCAGCCTACGAAGTCATCGTAGACAGGTACGAGGGTATCCTACACGAGCTCACAGAGGCTATCAGAAAGTGGAACGAACAGGAAGCGTCCGCCGTGGAGGAGGCGGGGGACAACGAGTCACAGCGACAACCGACCAATCCCTACAAAACTCTCATGGGTCAATTGTACGGTTGGCTTCATCAGTTGCCCGTCATCGGTTTCAACTCGGGCAGGTACGATCTGAACGTCGTCAAACAGTTCCTGGTACCCTACTTCCTGTCTGAAAAGAAAGCAACAGAGGACGGAGAGGAGGAGGAGAAGGAGGAGGAGGAGACGTTTCACGTGATCAAACGTGGCAACACGTTTATGTGTCTATCGACGGACAACCTAAAATTCCTCGATATGACTCATTACATTGCCCCGGGATTCTCGTACGACAAGTACCTGAAAGCGTACGGTTGTACAGTCACGAAAGGTCACTTCCCGTACGAATACATGGACAGCTTGGAGAGACTCGACGACACCGTTCTACCGCCCAAAGAGGCCTTCTTCAGTTGTCTGAAGAACGAAGGTATATCCGACGACGACTACACACGATGTCGGAAGGTGTGGCGAGACAACGACATGGAGACTTTGCGAGACTTTCTCGTCTGGTATAACAACAGAGACGTCGTACCGTTCTTGGAGGCCATCGCCAAACAGTTCGACTTCTATCAACACCGTGGTCTCGACATGTTCAAACAAGGGATCAGTATACCTGGTTTGACCTTGTCCTACCTGTTCACCTACGTACCGGAGAGGACGTTCTTTACACTCTTCAACGAGACGAACAAGGACGTCCACCAGCTCATCAGAGAGAACATCGTCGGAGGGCCGTCACTCATCTTCACCAGACATCACGAGAAGGGGGTCACGAAGATACGTCGTAACGACTACGGCGATGCGGCTCGAACGTGTCAGTCCATTGTGGGCTACGATGCGAATGCATTGTATCTGTGGTCGATATCACAAGAGATGCCGACTGGATGGTACACGCGGCGACGGGAAGAGAAGGAGTTCCGACCCGAAGTGGCACAGCCCACAGGTCAGATGGCTGTCGAATGGCTTACGTGGGAGTCCGAAAACACGGGACTCGCCATACGTCATCAGTCCAACGGTCGAGAGAAGCGCATCGGTAAACTGTCGGTGGACGGTTGGTGCAGTGAAACGAAGACGGCCTATCAGTTTCACGGATGCTACTACCACGGGTGTCCGTGCACCGGACGCGAGTTCAACGAGGTCAATGGGAAACCCATGACGCAACTGCTCGCCGAAACACGAAAGAACACAGCCTATCTTCGACACTTTGTGAGGGTCGTCGAATTGTGGGAATGCGAGTGGAAGGTCACGAGACACGATCCGTGCGTACAAAAGTTTCTGGACGTTCGCCAACGTCGTCGACACGTGCGATGGAAAATGACGTCACAACAGATCCTGACAGGTGTGTGCAACGGCAGCGTGTTCGGTATGATTCAGTGCGACATACGTGTAACGGAGAACCTGCGCGCACACTTTGCCGAGATGCAGCCCATCTTCAAGAACATTCACCTGACCCGTGATGATCTCGGACCGTTCATGCGTCGCTACGCTGAAGAACACAACATCATGGCAACTCCGCGACGCATGCTCGTCGGGAGTTATCGAGGGGATAAGATCTTGCTCGCCACACCTCTCTTGCGATGGTACCTCGCACACGGTCTCGAGGTGACGCATGTCTACCAGGTCATCGAGTACACACCGGTTGCCTGCTTCCGACGATTCGGCGAGGCGGTGTCCACCGCACGTCGCGAAGGAGACGCCCATCCCGACAAGGCCATGATCGCAGATACCAACAAACTTATGGGCAATTCGTCCTATGGGAAATTTATCACCAACGTCGATAAGCACCGCGAGGTCACCTACTGCACGGAGAAGAGTGCATCGACCGCGATCAACCATCGTCGCTTCCGTCAACTCGACGTCGTCACTGCCGATGCATACGAGATCGAAATGCACAAACGCACCGTCAAATACGCACTGCCCACACACGTGGGATTCTTCGTGTTGCAGTGGGCCAAACTGCGTATGTTGGAGTTCTACTACGACTTCATGGTCAGATACGTGGATCGTCCGTTGTTCGAGTACTGCGAAACCGATACGGACAGTGCCTATTTGGCTCTGGCCGGTGAGTCCGTCGACGACCTCGTGACCCCGGCACTGCGCGACCACTACTATCGGCACCGCTCCGAATGGCTACCGTCCGAATGTTGCGACGAACATCAGAACGACTACGTGCGCTGTCGGCTGGCCGGACGTCCGTGGAACGGCACCGAGACGTGTTGCAAGGAGCGCAAGGCGTACGACAAGAGAACACCGGGACTCTTCAAGGTCGAATGGTCCGGTGACTGTTTCCTGGGTCTGTGTAGCAAGACCTACTATTGTTCGGGTACGATCGATAAATACAGCACCAAAGGTCTGAACAAACGACTCAACACCATCGACAAGCAGTCGTTCCTGGACGTGTTGACCAATCGTTGCAGTGGAAGTGGGAAGAACCGTGGGTTCCGGGTCAATCACTCGTCCGTACTGACGTACATCCAGGAACGTGCGGCGTTGACCTACTTCTATGCCAAGCGCGTGGTCAACGAAGACGGAATCACCACGGGGCCTGTGGACGTGTAATGCCGAACCACTGCTGACACGATGAGGAAATGCGCCCCTACGTCAGTTGGGGTTATAGGCGCCTCTAGCTGTCATGCGGTTAGTAGGCGGAGACACACGAAAAAAAAAAAAAAAAAAGATAACACTATTTAGTCAGATGCCACACAATCGATAGTCATAACGTAGCATGTCACGGACGGGAACGCTTGTAGTTGTAACACTAGTGGGAATACTCGGTCTGTATCTGTACGTCTTGTACGTCTTGTTCCGCGATCCCTTCCTTCGTTGGTGTGGTGGAGGTGTCGTCGTCGTCGCAACTAACAGTACAGTGGTCAACGCGACATTGTCGAACACCACCACCGGTGACTACTAGATGGACACGCGATGGAAACACCCCTTCACCTGTATCGTTGCGGGACCGACGGGATGTGGTAAGACTACGTTCGTGATGCGTCTGCTACGTCACGCCGCTACGATGATCGATCCACCTCCAGAGAAGATCACGTGGTGTTACGGTGTATGGCAGAGTGCCTATGTTGACAACGACCTGGTGCGATTCGAGGAAGGTTTGCCGAGCGGTGCGTTCGACGCATCGACGCGTAACCTCGTGGTCATCGATGATCTGATGGCAGAAACAGACGAACGGGTCACGACCTTGTTCACAAAAAAGAGTCATCACCAGAACACGTCCGTACTGTATCTCGTGCAGAACCTGTTTCCGAAGAACAAGGAGAGTCGTACGATCAGTCTGAACGCACACTACATGGTGATCTTCAAGAATCCTCGCGATGCGTCACAGGTCGGACACTTGGCACGACAGATGTATCCGGGTCGCCTGAAGTTTGTACAGGAAGCGTTCCGAGACGCCACGTCACTTCCGTACGGTTATCTCCTCGTCGATCTGAAACAGGGCACGCTCGACGATATGCGTCTGCGCACGGGTGTCCTTCCGGACGACAGTGTCCAGTACGTGTACCAACCCAAGGTATAAGACGTCCGCGTAGCACCTCGTTCCTTCAGTCGCAGCATGCTCGTGAAGACAACAGCATGTCCGAACTCGTGAAGAAACACATCCTCTGTATACAGACGCTAAACAGATACAAGAGCACGAAATTGAGACGAGCCATCATCAGAAACGCCGACGCCGATCTGTTGTGTGCACTAGCCGAGTGTGCCTACAACATATTGAAGAAGAACTTGCCCTTGACCGACGCACAGAGACGTGCTCTGAACGTGTACAAAACAAACCTACGTGCTTTGGCACAGAGAGACGCACCTGCAGCGAGGAGACGTCGCATCTTGCTACGGGGTAACAACCAGGGCGGAAGAGGACAGACCGGTGGTTTCCTGTCGGCACTGCTGGCACCTTTGGCAGGTGCGGTCTTGCTACCCTTGCTAAAACAGGTGCTACTCAAGTAGACAACGATGGAACACGTACGGAAGATGGCCTTGGTAGATCCACGACTGTTGGACAGTCTACGCGCACCAGCACCGACGGATACCCTAGGACGCAAAGTACAGGTACTCGACGACGAGATGAAAGTCATACTCGACAGACAAGATCTCACCGACGGTGACAAGGTCGTCATGTATAATCAAGTGTTGCAACGCTACAACGCGTTGTCCGATCGACGCACGCGCGAACCGATACGCGTGACAACGGTCAACAAGGACACGTCCCCGGTGGTCACGGCAGCGGCGGTGGTGGCGGGAACTAATACGGATCAGACCCCACCGGAGGTGGGGGTGGAAGCGGAAGTCATCGACAGTGTTCCCAAACGCCTCCAGACCAAAGCCAGACGACTGATGGAACGTCTGAAACGAGACGTCGCGTGGAATGCGCGCGGAGAGCTCATGAACAAAGGCGTAGCGGTACCCGGAAGTAACGTGGTGGACCTCGTGAACGATTTGTTGCGTCATCGCAAGACCATCGGTTCTCCAACGGGGTGGGAGGTGTTTGCGCATCAACTCGGTGACATGAATCTACCCATGGAGTTGGTGGGTAACGAGGCCAGGAGACTGGCTATTCGACAGGATCAAAGGAAGCGTACCATAGAAGCGGCGGCCACACGATCGCTCAGTAGAGCGCGTCGAACGCTGCAGTGGACACCCCTCTCGCGGAGACGATCTCGAATGAGCCCGTCCACTCTACCTACCCCACCGGCGTCGACTAGTAAGACATGGGAACGTCTCGAATAAAAGAGACGCATCATCTCGATTCACCGACATAATGTGTGATCTACGGGACAGTCTAACACGTCTGTTTACCGGTGTTGCTTACAGCGGACTCCCCATCGTGTGCGGGATTACCATCGATTATATCATACGTACGTCATCATGGGGCGCCGTCGTAAACAGCTGGAGGACGTCTACTTCAACCCCACCAAGGTGGGTAGCTACGGAGGAATCGCGTCTTTGCGACGAACCGCCATACCACGCGTGCCGAGAAAAATCGTCGAACAATGGCTATCGGAACAGAACGCCTATACACTACATAAACCGGTCAGAGTTCGTTTCACGCGTCGGCGCACGATCGTCGGAGGACGGAATCAACAGTGGCAGGCCGATCTCGTTGACGTGTCCAGTCTGAAAAAAGAAAACGACGGTACAACGTTCCTGCTCACGGTGATCGACGTCTTCTCGAAAGTCGCCCGATGCGTTCCACTGAAGAACAAGTCGGCGACGTCTGTATCGAAGGCACTGAACGGTCTCTTCACCGACATTCAACCACTGTCGTTGCAGACCGATAGAGGTCTGGAATTCTATAACCGTAGCGTTCGGGGTGTATTGGACAGATACGGTATCCACCACTTCTCCACCTTCAACGCAGAGATCAAGGCGAGCATCGTGGAACGCTTCAATCGCACACTAATGTCACGTATGTGGCGATACCTGACACACAAAGAATCGTGGCGGTACATCGATATCCTTCCGGATCTGGTGCGCACGTACAACGACACACCTCACCGCAGTATCGGGATGTCTCCGTCACAGGTGGATGCGACTAATCAGGAAGAGGTGTGGCAGCGTCTGTACGGTGGTCATCACGGTAAGGGTGTACCCAAGTACCACGTGGGGGATCGCATACGTATCAGCAAGGCTAAGAGACGGTTCCATAAAGGTTACACGATAAATTGGACAGAGGAACTATTCACGATACGCGAAGTCCATCCGTCCGAACCACCCGTCTATCGTCTAACGGACGATCTCGGCGAGATACTGGACGGTACCTTCTACGAACCGGAGATGCAGAAGGTGACGGTTCCGGTCGATAAACTGTACCGTGTGGAATCGATAGTACAGCGTCGCAAGGTAGGCAGGCGACGGGAGGTGTTGGTGAAATGGGTCGGATATCCTTCGAAGTTCAACAGCTGGATCGATGCCAAGGGTCTCGTCGGACTATAAAGACTAATTGTGCGTCTGTTACGATGTCAGTCGTCCACGTATGACAGACGAGACAACATCACGCATCACCGTTAGTAACGAAGAAGAAGAAGAAGAAGAAGAAGAAGACGACGTCGACACTCTACCGCCACCCCCACTACAGAAAGAGAGGACTCCGTGGCACATATTCGGTACAGCGTGTCCCAAAGAGGAGATCGTCTTTCTGTGTCAGATCGTCGTCTTGTACACGGTCATCTTGGTCAGCATCTACAACCTGACGTTTGGTCACCACGATCCGATTCTGTGGACGGCCCTGTTGAGCAGTTCGTTGGGTTACCTGCTACCCAGTCCGACGTTGAAACAACAACAACATGGAACCGAGTGATTTCTATCTCACGTTGCCCAGCAATGCTTCCATGCACACGCACCCCACCAACACGCTGACCCACTACATCACGACGCTACCGAAACGTATCCTACTACGGGGACAATGGGAATGCGGTCTGGTGGAGGTACAGTATCCACACAGTTGGTACAACATCGTAGACGATGACGCGGGGTTCGCTGTGACACTACCGATAGACGAAGAGCACCCACGGTCCCTGCACACGAAGACTGTCCGAATCGGAACCGGATACTATAAAGATCCGTGGTCACTGATCCTCTCCATTAACGCCTCTCTACGTCGTGTGGTGGGAGAGGGACGAGTGAAACTGAGCTACAACATCATTACGCATAAGGTATCGGTGCACATGGCACCGAATACCGTCTTCCGTGCTGCTATACTGACTGCCGTTCTCGGCTTTCGTACCACTACGCTGGACTATCTCCCGAAGGATCCCGATGCACCCGAGTTCAAGGTATTGATCACGGAAGCCAACACCGTGATCACCATGGAACGAGGACTCGACTCACTCTACATCTACACGGATGTCGTGGAACCACGAGTTGTTGGTGACAGTCTCGTGCCGCTGCTGCGCATCATCCCGGTGAGCGGTCGCCATGGCGTCATCGTATCGAAGACCTTCGATAAGATTCACTACGTACCCGTGCTCTACAAAGAATTTGGCACGATCGAGATAGATATAAGAGACGACACCGGAAATCGCGTGCCATTCGAGGTTGGTAAGGTGACGGTGACACTTCATTTCCAACGGCAACGGACGGCACTGTTCTAGAGAGAGAGAGAGAAGAGATGAATTACACCGACTACTACGATCGTCAAGCGGGAGGTGCGATTCCTTATTTCGTGGGTGCCCGACACCAACGGGGACACGGTCTGGGAAGTCTATTCGGAAGTCTACTGCGTAGCGTCATGCCACTCGTCAAGAGAGGAGCCGTGGCGTTGGGAAAGAGAGCTCTGTCGACCGGCGCACGCATAGCCGACGACGTCCTGTCGGGACAGAACATCAGAACGGCCGCCAAACGTCGCGTCACCACTGCCGGTAGAGATATGATGAGTGATCTCTTGACCCCTGGCGTGCGACCCCGTAAGCGTATAAGACGCACACACCCTGCGAAACGAGTCAGTACACCAGCGAGACGTCGGAGGAAACAGCAGAAACCGAAGGTACGTCGTGAACCCGATATATTCGACGATGGCGTTCGTTCATAAACTATCGTGTGAGGGACTCAAGAGCGAACTCGATCTCTTCACCGTACCTCTGACTCAGACCGCCATCATCGACAGTCACACGGTCCATCACCAGCCGGTGTCCTCTCTCGACTCAGGTGGACCGATCGAATTCGTCGTACCCGGTTCGGGAGACGATTACTTGGATCTCGCCGACACGAAACTACACGTTCGGGCGAAGGTGACGCGTGCCGAC
This sequence comes from Paraescarpia echinospica, assembly GCA_020002185.1. Classification (NCBI taxonomy): domain Eukaryota; kingdom Metazoa; phylum Annelida; class Polychaeta; order Sabellida; family Siboglinidae; genus Paraescarpia; species Paraescarpia echinospica. The sequence continues at coordinate 31,530,028 of CM034539.1, read as the reverse complement.
GGAAGTGACCTCGACCCCGCCGACCCCGTCGCTCCCGTGAATAATTGGCTCCATTCGCTGTTCGGTCAGGTCGATTTCTACCTGAACGGAACGCTCGTGACTCCCTCGACCAACACGTATCCATACCGGGCCTACATAGAGACGCTGCTCAGTTACGGTGACGATGCCAAGGAGACGCAACTGACGAGTCAGATGTGGTACAAGGACACGGCCGGTCGTATGGATGCCGTCGTCATTGATGGTGCCGATCCGACAGCCAACGCGGGGTTCGTTGCCAGACGTCACATGATCGCCCAGAGTCGTGTGGTCGACATGATAGGTCGTGTCCACGTCGACCTCTTGCTTCAGGATAAACTCCTCATCAACGGTGTCGAGCTCAAGATGCGTTTCGTACGCAGCAAGGATGCGTTCGCTCTCATTGCTGGTGGAGCCAACCCCGCCTACAAGATACAGATCGTCAACGCTACACTGTTCGTCAAGAAAGTCACCCTGAACCCGAGTGTGCAGATGGCACACATCAAAGCCCTCGAAAAGGCCACCGCCAAGTATCCGCTGCGACCTGTCGAATGCAAGGTCTACTCTATTCCCACAGGTACCCATTCGTACACGCGCGAGAACCTCTTTCTTGGTACTATTCCGAAACGTCTTGTGATATGCTGCATCGATAACGACGCCTACAACGGATGCTACGCCAAAAATCCCTTTCACGCTAAAAACAACCACATCAACTTCTTCGCCGTGTACGTCGACGGACGACAGATACCCGCCAAACCTTTCCAGCCCGACTTCGACAACAACCTCTTTGTCAGATGCTACCATAACCTGTTCACCTCGACGGGTAAGGCGTGGCAGGACGAAGGGAACGGCTTGACTCGCTACGACTTCCGACACGGCTACACCTTCTTCGGTGTGGACCTCACACCCGATGCGTGCGACGACTGCTGCTTCCATCTGGTACAAAAGGGCAACTTGCGCGTCGAGATTCATTTCCGCGACGCACTGACAACCACTGTGAACGTCGTTGCCTACGCCGAGTTCGAGAAGGTGCTGGAGATCGACAGGAATCGTAACGTCATCTACGACAACTGATGGAAACCATGCAGCTCGTCCGTCTACTCACCCGCGATACGCACGCCCGTGTCGTCATGCGTGGGATCGTACCCAAAGACGTACTCAACGAACTCCAGATAGACGCTTACCCCGTCGCCTTCGTGTGCAACACGCATGACACGGGTAAACCCGGAGAACATTGGATAGCTATCTACGTAGATGCCAACGGTTGCGGTGAATACTTCTGCTCTTACGGCTTGCCGCCACGACACGTCGAGTTTCGACGTTTCTTGAATAAACATTGTGTAACGTGGACTCATAATACTAAGAGACTGCAGAGTCCCGTGTCTAACGTTTGTGGACGATACTGTGTTGCTTATCTCATGTTTCGATGTCGTGGACTTGTCATGAAGGATTTCGTAAAAGGTTTCGGCACTGATCTGGTAGCAAACGATTGCCGCGTATTCGATTGGCTTAAACAACTGCAATAACCGTGTTTCATTAACGAACAGATATCATCATCATCATCGTCATTAACGATTCGAGCCTATGGCGCGGTGGTTACACACCCGTAAGCTCACGACCTCTGACGCGGTGTTCACTCACCCGTAAGTCGTACCATCATCGTCATCCCACGAGCCACTGGCGTGGTCGTATTGACCCCTAAGCTCACGACCTCTGTCGTGGTGTTCACTCACCCACGAGTACTTCGCTTAATAAAACACGGTTTCATATTATATGCTTGTATCATTCGTCAATAAAATACGTGTGCACTCGTATACTCTTGTGTTTCGTTAGTTCTTTCATACACGCACATTCATACACACCCCTCACATACACGTGCATTCATACACAACTAATACCTCTCTACACTCCTCGTTATCATTAACAACCTAATCAACTTTCAAACTGTGAGTTTTAATAGTTATTCCCTTAGTACTAATTCTTCATACATACATACATCACATGTTTTAAAGTCCGAGTCGCTAGATGGCACTACGGGTGCTTAGGTACACTTCTTTCCGCTAGGTGGCGCAGGTCACGTGACTACTCACGCAGGTCACGTGACTACTCATGCTCAGGGGGGAGGCTTTCGAAACCTCCCTAATATCGCTTAAACTCCTCAGGATACCCCTCCAAAAACGCGAGCATACTACTCTGGATGTGTCCATGAACTCAATGATGGAATTGGTACTTTGATAAGCGAGATACAACAACAAAAAAGGACGGTTGTCCAGAAACTGCGGCGGGTGAAACCGAAGGTACGGTTCAGGTGGTGATCGACACGCGTAAACGTATCGGGGTTGACGTAGAATGAGAAAAACATCGGTATATACCAGGCCGGGCCAAAGCCATAGTCGCAAAATTCGTGCGACGCGAAACCAAAATCGATGTCATGAAATCAAAGAAAAAGATGAAAGATGCCAGTGGCCCCAAGATTATCACTTACGAAGATCTAACGTCACTCAGAAGAAAAATGCTGCTTGAAGTGAAGAACGATGTCTCTGTGAAATACGCGTTCACCCGTGGCGGCCGCATTCACTGCTTTGCCGCAGTGAATGGTCAACAGAAGAATGTGACGACTGTCAACCCGGACGTACCTATTCAAGCTGGGATGAGACGCAAATAAGATCAAGCGAACGGGGCTCTACATGAATGGTTAATTCACTCCGGACTTATGTCGACGATTTCATGTGTATACGTATTGACCATGGCTGGTGGAGATCTGACAGGTTCCACTTGCCCTACTCTAGTTCACTGGAGATATATGAACTTTAAAGAAATCGGCAATAGTAGTAATGTAGGTGGTCCAGCGCGTATGTGTGCGCAGTCTGAAGGAAATCCCTATCTCTATGTCTGTCTCTATGTGTGTATATATGTCTGTATCTATGTATGTCTCTATGTTTGTGTCTATGTCTGTCTCTATGTCTGTATCTATGTATATCTCTATGGCTTTCTCTATGTCTGTCTATATGTCTCCATGTATGTATGTATCTATGTCTGTCTCTATGAATGTATAAATGTAAATCTCTATGGGTTTCTCTATGTCTGTCTCTATGTATCTATCTATGTATGTATCTATGTACATATCTACGTATGTCTCTATGTATGTATATATGTCTGTCTCTATGTCTGTCTCTAAGTATGTATCTATGTATCTCTCTATATCTGTCTCTATGTATGTCTCTATGTTTGTGTCTATGTCCGTCTCTATGTCTGTCTCTATGTATATATGTATATCTCTATGGCTTTCTCTATGTCTGTCTCTATGTCTCAATGTATGTATGTATCTATGTCTGTAACTATGTATGTATCTTAGTATGTATTTATGTGTGTCTCTGTGTATGTATCTATGTATGTATGTATCTAAGTATCTCTATGTACATATCTACGTCTGTCTCTATGTATATATCTACGTATGTATCTATGTATTTCTCTATCTATGTATGCATCTAAGTATGTATCTATGTCTGTATCAATGTATGTATCTATATATGTCTCTATGTCTGTCTCTATGTATGTATCTTCTCTATGTATGTTTCTATGTATGTATCTATGTATGTATGTATCTATGTCTGTCTCTATGTATGTATCTATGTCTCTCTCTATGTATATATCTATGTATGTCCCTATGTATGTATTTTCTCTATGTATGTATCTATGTATGTATCTTCTCTATGTATGTTTCTATGTCCGTCTCTACGTATGTATCTATGTCTGTCTCTATGTATGTATGTATCTATGTATGTATATATGTATGTCTCTATGTATGTATATCTCTATGTATATATCTATGTATGTCCCTATGTATGTATTTTCCCTATGTATGTATCTATGTCTGACTCTATGTATGTATCTATGTCTGTCTCTAAGTATGTATCTATGTATGTCTCTATATCTGTATCTATGTATGTCTCTCCATCTTTTTGATGGAATCTCACACGGTAACGCGTCTATTCTGATGGAATTCCATCTTTTTGATGGAATCTCACGCAGTAACCCGTCTATTCTGATGGAATTCCATCTTTTTGATGGGGTCTCACACGGTAACGCGTCTATTCTGATGGAATTCCATCTTTTTGATGGAATCTCACACGGTAGCCCGTCTATTCTGATGGAATATTTGACGCGATAACACGTCTATTTTCCTGAAAAAGGAGGGATCTCACGGGATAACACGTCTATTTTCCTGAAAAAGGAGGGATTTGATGCGATAACACGTCTATTTTCCTGAAAAAGGAGGGATTTTATGTAATAACACGTCTATTTTCCTGAAAAAGGAGGGATTTGATGCAATAACACGTCTATTTTCCTGAAAAAGGAGGGATCTCACGGGATAACACGTCTATTTTCCTGAAAAAGGAGGGATTTGATGCGATAACACGTCTATTTTCCTGAAAAAGGAGGGATCTCACGGGATAACACATTCTATTTTCCTGAAAAAGGAGGGATTTGATGCGATAACACGTCTATTTTCCTGAAAAAGGAGGGATCTCACGGGATAACACGTCTATTTTCCTGAAAAAGGAGGGATTTGATGCGATAACACGTCTATTTTCCTGAAAAAGGAGGGATTTGACGCGATAACACGTCTATTTTCCTGAAAACGGAGGGATTTGCGCGATAACATCAGTGTTTGTAAGTTGTTTGTCAGTGGTTATGAGCTGTAGGTCAGTATACGTATGGTGTAGACCAATATTTGTGTGTTGTATATCAGTGTTTGTCAGTGGTTATGAGCTGTAGGTCGGTATAAGTATGGTGTAGACCAATATTTGTGTGTTGTATATCAGTGTTTGTCAGTGGTTATGAGCTGTAGGTCGGTATAAGTATGGTGTAGACCAATATTTGTGTGTTGTATATCAGTGTTTGTAAGTTGTTTGTCAGTGGTTATGAGCTGTAGGTCGGTATAAGTATGGTGTAGACCAATGTTTGTGTGATGTATATCAGTGTTTGTCAGTGGTTATGAGCTGTAGGTCAGATAGCCTTTACCCCCTATGCTTTATCAGGTTTGAACCTATGTTTTTGGACCTATGTAAATGTATAGACTAGGAGAGACCTACAACATGTCCAGACACGTTTCGAGTACGGGTTTTATAAGAGACACGAATTTAATCGCTATCTAATATAATAATAACAACACTAGTCTACTGTTCTTCGAACATGCAGAGCATTCGTTATCAGTTTTGTTTGAATTATACTGATTGATACTGGTGTTCGATATAGTTCTTACAAACAATAGCTAATACACTAGTCTATTGTTCTAACATGACGCTTCACTTTCCTCGAACAATGTAGATAGCGAGCACTGCACCGTCTTGTATTGATATACGGTCTTTGGTGTCAAGGCTACCGAGTCGACATTGTGCATCGCGCATAGCGTGTTTATTTAAATAGATGAGACTTGAACAGGGAATACACCATCAAAACAGTTTACAAACTGGATATCGACGGTTGGTAAGTACAAATCTCGTATGACGAATACTGTTACATGACAAACAGTTTGACCAAAATATTACACAGATAACTGGTAGTTTGAATGTTTTAGCAGATAAGTTCGTATAATTTCCTATGCCTTAACACGGGACAAATACACGGATGTTTCTTCAACACAGAGATTTGATTTATACCAGTTCATACCAGTTAACAGGGAAATTGTTTCACTCACTCTGGTATGTCACTGCCCATAACATCAAATGATGAGATTACATTCAAGCACGAAAACACAAAATAATGGCTAATCAAAGCACTATATGTTTAAAATTATCAAAGAAACGTCTAGAATGTCTTTTTATAGGGGAAATTTTTACTCGCTGTAACACCCCGTCACTGACCCATGATGTGAGTTATATTCGAGTGCAAAAGCCCAAAATAATGGCTAACCAAAGCACTATCTGTTTAACTAAGTCAACCTTGCGTACAAAATTACGGCGCGTGGCCGTTTGATGATGTCATACAGGGTGCGCGTGCTCGCAACAAACAAACATATCCAGTCACGTCTCCGCGTACGAGTTTATTTATAACCACGAGCAATGACATTGCGCAATCACGGTGCGGTTCTCGCGCGCAACAAACAAACAAGTCCAGATACGTCTCGAGTACGGGTTTTGTAACAGACACCAAAGGTCTAATTCCAAAATGGTCGCTCTGTTCGAAAAAACAAAACGGTCTCCAATGAATTTATAATCCTTTTATTATATAAATTACACCTTATTATAACACCACATTTTCGACATGTCATAGTCAACCAAATAAGGGTTCGATCCCTTGGCGGAGCCTCGGCCTCCGGGTCAAGCAATCTCGTGTGTGACATGTTCAAATGATATTCGGTATATGTTATTTTATTCAAAAAGTGGTCGGATACCTTTGCGATAAAAATGGCCTATGCTTTAACATGGGGTGAAAATTCCTTATGCTTTAACATGGAGAAAATTCGAAAAGTGGTCGGATACCTTTGCGATAAAATTCCCTATGTTTAACATGGAATAAAAATCCAAAAAGTGGTCGGATACCTTTGCGATAAAACTCCCTATGCTTTAACATGGGATAAAAATTCCCTATGCTTTAACATGGGAAATACTTTTCCAAGCTCATTTGCATAACTAGCTACGCCCACAATGCTCAGCTCGCTCGTGAATGGTCAATTGCATAACTAACCACGCCCACAATGACCATATAAGGGCATTTGCACTTTAGGGAGGAAAATCCGTTCACCTCATTTGTATAAATCATAAGCAGTAGAAAATGCGCGGTCAGAAGGAAATCCCTATCTCTTAACATGGGATTTCCTTCAGACCGCGCACACACGCGCTGGACCACCTACATTACTACTGGCAATCAACGAAAGATAAAATTATTATATGCAGTGCGTTTTTATATTACATATGTTCATGTAAGTAGTTACAACATGATGTGATCATTTAATAATAATTACTTCGTATTAATGCTATATACGATGTATTTTCTACAGTCAATACTCACGTTGTTTTCATTTTTTGGGAGTGCAATGTTTATACATTTTCTTTTCACTACGTTTAGTGTTAGTCATTTTTTTATTTTTGGGACAGTGCATAATATATAGTATCTCTCCAAAGTTTAGTGTTTACTCAATAATCTTATTGTGTTTTGTTCAATATACTTACGTTATTCTCATTCTACGATCATGTTGTGGCAATACATATGCTGTAATTTATTTCCACACATTTTGTGCTGATGCAATCAGTACGTTGTGTTATACAAGCATGCGAAATATTCGTAATATTCTCTTTTACAAAATATATTTGTGTTATTCTCAGGGCATAGCTTGTGCAGCTCTTTCACAACGACTAGTACATGTTTATATGATGAGTCCAGTAAACATACAGCACTAGTGTTAATGTAATTTTTCAATATGATTGATAACAATTATTTTTAATGTAATTTTGTTGTATACTGTAGATAACATTTATTTTCTCTATTACATATTACAAACTGATGAAGTGAAAGAAGATGGAGATATTGGTCCATTTGAACATTACCATACTTTGACAATGATAATTGATTAAACCATTTAAAAAAGCAAAATAAATTATATTTAATAAGTATATCAACACAATTATTAAAATTGATGACAAATGATATTAGCAATGCAGTCACTCTAATTATTAATCAGTCAATAATAACTTGTATATTTCTAAACAAATAAAAAATTGCAACAGTCATACCCCTTTTCAAAACAGGTGATGTTTCTGTCATTGACAATTATCGTCTTATTTCTATCCTGCCAGTGATTTCAAAAATTTTGAAAGGGTTATGTTTGATCAAATTCACGACTACTTCCATCCAAAGCATTATACTACATTAGCAAATATAGGTTTAGAAAGAAACATTATATTTATCTTGCTACACTCGAATTATAGACAGAATTACACAAGAAGTTGATAAATCGACTATTCCAATAAATATATACCTTGATTTATCAAAAGTATTCGACACCATTGATCACAATATATTGATACATAAGTTAAATTACTACGGATTAAATGACAAAGCTCTGGATTCTTGTCAGAGTTATTTATAAAATCGTAAGCAGTACGTAGAAATTGAAAAAGTTACGTTTAAGGAAACAGTTATCAACACAAATGTCCCTCAAGGTTAAATTTTTGAGCCACTCTTATTTATTACAAACATAAATGGCATAGCACTTTCTAGTGCCCTTTTCAAATGTATAACGCATGCTCACGACACCACCCTTGCGTGTCTTTGAATGGACCGTCACTACTAGATAAATCGACAATAGTGTTTTTCGTTCGTGGCTGTGCCTAATAGTACTTTGGTTAATGTATTGTAAGTAAACAAAGAAAATAACCAGTGCGACATAGCTTTGGTAAACACATGAATTAATAGTGTACCTGAATTCCTTCTGCATGGTTTCAGGTATGAGCTGACAATCTGCATTCTTAAGTCCCTCTAGCTTTGGCATGGGTAGATTGGGTCTGCGTATTGCAACAGGAGACACACTGGTGTAGGTATGTGGTAGATACGATGCCATCTTCTTGGCCGCAATGCGATCGTTGGCGTGGGTGGTAGCAACAGCCCGTTTAACTCCTCCGAACACGTCGACTGGATGTTGGAATAGGGATATTCATGTTCTAAGGAACGAGTCATGTGAACTAGAAAAACTCAGATTGTGGTCGATGTTATCTATTGCTGCAGTATAGTGAAGAGGCGGCCTTTGGGTTGACGTGAACACACGGCTTTCTCCATTTCACAATGACGACAAGTACCCTGTCATACGAAACGCTCAGGCCCAGGTCATACAGAGTGACCACAAGACCACGCTTGCGAGTCTTTGTATGGACCATCACACCTACATAGATCGGCAGTGGCGTTTCCCGTTCTTGGTTCTGCTTAGTAGTACAAGCAGTGACATCCTGTCTGTGGCGTACCGAGCTGTTGGACATCAGTAGCTGTGAAAGGGAGAGTGTTGGTTGAGGCAGGGATGCAGAGCTTAACTGTGTTTTGATGTTTGTGCCGTTCAACACCATATCTACTAATACCAAGAGTGAAACTGGCACATACTCCTCCTGGCATTTGGTTTCAAATGAACCACTGAATTCCCTATTCATTTTGAACATGTATCTCCTGACTATGTTAATGGCCTTGGAAAGATGAACAGCATCGTTGTTAGCATCACTTTCACACGCTTTTCTTATTGCCGCTCCAGCATCTTCATTCAAAAGAGAACCACTTCACGGCCTTGCCTATGAGCTTCCGTATCTGGAAAGTAAGCAAGTATTCTATCCTTAAGTCTGGTCGAGTGAACACGTCCCGTTGCACCACTTCCCAGTTGTTCGAGTCGGGTACTGTACAAATTTGTCAGGTCTGTCAGTTTCAAAACTGGTAAGACTGTCCGTGTAGGCTTCTTCAATATATGAGACCAATATATGAGTCCAGCAAATGCGATGCTATGGTAATCAAAGTCTACTTCACGATCTCCATTGGGTGTGATATTTGGCCTTTTGTGCGATCGTGTCCCCTGTACTTAGTTTCGCGAGAAGGGCAGTGTCCTGCAATTTGACAGCACACTGCCTGACGCGAACATCAACCTGAAAGGTCGACGCCTTGCGTAAAGACTCTCCAGCTGGAGGCATGCCACAGCAGAACAAGTTTCAATGGAAGGAGGTGTCTCTTCCACACTTTGACGGGTGAACTTTTTGGAAATAGCTGTATTATCTTCAATGTGAGATGTTCTCTTTTCTGTCCGCTGAAGTTTTGTCTTGTTGCACTGCTTTCTACACGAATGATGCCATTTGGCTTTGCGCTGCCGGAATGTTGTCTCAATGTCCTTACCTTCATCTGACCTTGACAGCTTGATTGTCTTAGGCAAGCAACCAACCCTGTTGAAACCCATGATATATGTCAGTGATAGTCTTGTAGCCTACTCCCTCTGCGTCACGTTTAGAATAAGCTGAGTAGTTAAGCACCTCCAGGGTGTCCTCCAGACACAGAACGGATGTGTTCCAATTTTTCGTCAGACACTGTTATAGTACAATCGATGTCCCAGGGCCAGTCTGGGCTACCACCTTGTATAGTTTGGCCATTCAGATAGTCTGACAATTACATTGTTCTATTGGAAATAAGATATACAATGCTATTATAATCCTATGGATTACCTGTCATACAGTCTGAAAATCACCCATTAGTTTCATTATCACTACACTCGGCATTTACATCGCCTGACAGAAAACTTGTTCTAAACGAAGTGCGGTCATGCTCATCACCAGCAACGTCATCATTGTGCAGCCATAGTTTCCTGTGGTTGGGTGAAGGCCTCAGCATGTCGTTTCCAAATCTGCATGTCTTGCGCTATCCTCTGCCAGATGGTGCCCTTCCAGTACTCGTCTACTTCGTCTCTCCACCGTCTCGCTGGTCTTCCTCTAGATCGTTTCCCTTCGTAAGGTCTCCAGGTTGTGATACGCGATGTCCGTCGGTTATCTCGTAGTCTGCTAATGTGCCCTGCCTAGGTCCACTTCTGTCTTCTGATTTGTTCTATCACGTCTATGACCTTTGTGTTCTGTCTTACCCAGATGTTTGTTTTTCTCTCCCGATATGTGATGTTTAACATACTTCTTTGTTTGTACGGCTGCTAGCTTGTTCTTTGCCTGGATGGTGAGTGCCCATGTTTCCGCGCCGTATGTCATCGCTGGAAGTACGCATGAGTTGAAGACTTGTCTCTTCAAGCAGGTTCCAAAGTTACCCTTGAAGATGTCCTTGTGTTTGGCGAAAGCTGTCCAGCCGGCGGTGATCCTTCTTTGAATCTCCTTGTCTTGGTTTTTGTCTCTGATACTGTATCGCTGTCCCAGATAGACGTAACTTTCAACGTTTTCTCTCTGCGTCGTGTTGATATATATTGGTGTATCATTTTTTAACATCACTTTTGTCTTCGAGATGTTCATCTTTAGACCTTGTTTTTCACTTTCATCAGCTAGCTCCTGCAGCATGTTTTGTAGTTCTTGCGGTGTAGTAGCGCATAGGACTATGTCGTCGGCGAAGCGAAGATGGCTGAGATATTCTCCGTCTATCCTCTAGCTTCTGGTTTCCCAGGTCAGTCTTCGGAATATATTTTCGAGTGTTGCCGTGAACAGCTTGGGCGATATGGTGTCACTCTGTCGTATTCCTCTCTTGATGTTGATCTTGTTGTTCTTTTTGTGTAGGTGGACTGTCACCGAGCTGTTATTGTAGATGTCTTTCAGGAGATCTATGTACACATCTTCTATCCCCTGTTCTTGAAAAGAGGTCAGTATTGCTTGAGTTTGCACCCAGCCGAAAGCCTTCTCGTAGTCGACGAAAGCGATGCAGAGCGGGATATTATATTCCCGGCACTTCTCTTTCAGTTGGTTTACGACGTGTATGTGGTCTGTCGTTGAGTACCTGCTTCTGAATCCTGCTTGCTCTCGTGGTTGGTTTTCGTCGAGTGTCTTCTCTAGCCTATTCGTTAGTATCTTTGTGAGTAATTGTAGATGTTTGATAACAGACTTATCGGTCTGTAATTCTTTAAGTCTTTCTTGTTTCCCTTCTTGAAGATAATCACCATCCAAGCGGTGGGTATTCGTCTTTCTGATAAGCATTTGGTATACAGCTTAGCCAGTGTCTTCGAGATGATATCTTCTCCTGCTTTTAATGTTTACATGGTCGTTGCCTGATGTCTTCCCATTCTTCGTATCTCTTAGCGCTGCTTCCTCCTCCCATGGTGTTATCTCTGGTACCTCTTTCGGGTCGGTGTGAATTAAGGTACTCTGTTCACTGTCGTATAGCTAGGCGTAGAATTCCTCTGTTCGTTCCATAATCATATCTTGGTCTTGTATTTATCTACCCTGCTTGTCTAGAAGTGTAATCAGTCTGTCTCCGCCTAGTGCCGGCGTTCTTCTTGCTTTCTTCAGGCTCTTTGATGACATAATCGTTTCTCGTATGATCTCTTGTTCGTACTTTCTGATGTCCTCCTTTCTTTTTGATGGTCTTGCATATTTCTGCATACTCTATTTGTTTTTACGGTCGCCGTTATCCACCATTTCTCGTCGCTTCTTCATTAGTGGTCATGTCGGTGTTGATATTCTCGTCACTACATGCCTGTTGATCGTGTTGGCTGCGCTTGTCGCACTTATTTGGATCATCTCAGTGATGTTTTCGCTCATGGTGTCGATGTCGTCTAGTTCCTGTAATGACTCGATTGGTTTCGCAGTTCGAGTTGGAATTCGATCTTTTTTCTTCCGATTTGTGTGGTATCTACACTCGGTGGTCTCTTGTTTATAAATTTCTTCCTTTCAGCCTTGACGTCCAGTTTGATGTTGCTCATTGCCATTCTGTGGTCACTTGCGATGTTGACTTGGTTGATGACAGTTACGTCTGTGACCATGTCTGGCCTGTCTGTCAAGATGTAGTCAATTTCGTTCTTCGTTTCTCCATTTGGGTTTTTCCATGTCCATCTCCTCCCTGCTTTCTTCTGGAACATGGTATTCATGATTTTGTACTTTCTTGATGTTGCCCATTCTACCAAGGTGTCGCCTCTTTCGTTTCTCACACCTAGGCCAAATTTGCCTGTTGCCGTTTCCGAAATGTTTGTTCGTTTCCCTACTTGCGCATTAAAGTCTCCCATCACTATCGTGTAGTGGGTTGGCTTTTCTAAGGTCTCATCCACGTCGTTGTAGAAGTTGTATGTGTCTTCTTCTGAGTATGATGTTGTTGGTGCATATACTTGTACTATCTTCAGTTTCTAGCGCTTTGTTATGCATAGAACAAGTTCTGCTACTCTGGGGCTGACGCTGTTAACCCTGACTATATTGTCTTTCCATCTCTTGTTTATATATATATATATATATATATATACATATATATATATATATGTACATATATATATATATATGTATATATACATCAGTTTGTAATATGTAATAGAGAAAATAAATGTTATCTACAGTATACAACAAAATTACACTAAAAATAATTGTTATCAATCATATATGTATATATATATACATATATATATATATATAAATATACGCTGATATGGCCTCAGCGTAAGCCTGAGCTCACGACAGATGATCGACAGATATGTACTGCACCTGTCATAATTATTGGAACTGAATTGGAGTAACACATCAGCACTTAAGAAGAATTACACCTTTGGAACACATGACATATTTTGTTTAATTGTGTAAGGTTGATGGGTGTGCACATTAAAATTTTAGTTAAAATGTAATTCAAACACTATTTTACATGCGGTAAATATGACATCTATATATATATATATATATATATATAACAACAACAAAAACATATCATTCCAATCACATTACAACATAACTACCATAAAAAAAATTTCCTTAAACATCATTGGCAGCCATTTTGGAGAAAAAAATGCGACCATTTTGGAAAATGCGGCCATTTTGGAAAATGGCTGCAACATGGCCACCATTTGTATCATGGGGCAAATCAACGATCGCTCTGAAGCCAAAAACCCAGTTTTGGACATTCACTAACTGTGTACACATGTCCGCACAAATCCGCCATTATGTTTAACTTTGTTACTATCGCTTTTAAGGGCGCTATCTTTAAAATGTCTGATAATAATGTCGGAGAAGACCAATCGTAACATGTTTGCCATCTTTTATCTATAACCAATACAGTGACACAACAACTACGGTTGTGTATGCCACATTTGTGAAGATAATGGGACATTGATTTTAGTGACCGCCATCTTTAAAAATGGTCGATGTGAATGTCGAAGAAGATTAAAAGTAATATATTTCAAATCGTTGATCCCGGAAACCTATGTTTTGGTACCAAAATGACTGCTCTACGTGGCGCAGTTATTAAGATATGGGGAAAATAGGTTTTCGGCGGCCATCTTGAAAATGGCCGCCAACGCCTTCCAGAGCAAAATCTGAGATGGCCCTATATCCAAATATTTTTGCTTTTATATGCTCTAAGTGTGTGCCATATTTCACGGTTGTATCATAAAACGCACAATTCAGCCATATCTTGTTACGTATCGGCTGGGCTAGTAGAGACAGTTATCAATTATGCACCAAGTAGTATCGTCAAAAAAATTACAAAGTAACATCCACAGTCTCTATGGTTTTTCCACATTCACAAACAACTTTTAATTTTAAATTACGAATCCAGTATGTCATATTGCTTTATTTGTAATTCATCATATGTATTGACATGCATACCTAAATATCCATATGTACGTCAATGTGAACACGAGTATATATAATAAGTTCTTATTTTGTGTGTATGTTGATACATTGAATAATCATCAACTATAAAAACATATGCTATTCTGATTTGTGTCATGTAAATTTTGTTATTGCTTAAATTATTGGTATGGCTCCTGTGCTAGCAATATTATATATCTGAATGGGCGTCTCCCAACCTTATCTTTTATTTACATTATTCTTTGTATATGTATCGTATTTATATGTCAAATAAATTGATTCTGAGTTCTGAGTTCTGTCGCACTGTCTCGATATCTCGCTGTCGCGCTGTCGCGCTGTCGCGCTGTCTCGCTGTCGCGCTGTCATGCTGTCTTGATGTCGTGCTGTCTCCTTGTTATGTTGTTGCGCTGTCACGTTGTCTCTCTATCTCGCGGTCTCGCGGTCTCGTGTCTCGCGGTCTCGCTGTCGCGCTGTCTCGCAGTCTCTATGTTTCGCTGTCTGGCTGTCTCCCTGTTTCGCTATGTCGCTGTGTCGCTGTGTCGCTGTCCCTCTGTCTCGTTGTCACACTGTAATGCTGTCTCACTGTCTAGCTGTCTAGCTGTCTCGCTGTCTCGCTGCCTCGCTGTCTCGCTGTCTCGCTGTCTCGCTGTCACGCTGTCTCGTTGTTCCTCTCTCACGATATCTCGTTGTCACGCTGTCTCGCTTTCTCGCTGTTGCGCTGCCTCGCTGCCTCGCTGTCACGTTGTCTCGCTGTCTCGCAGTGGCGTTGTCTCGCAGTCTCGCTGTCGCGCTGTTTCACTCTCGCATTGTTGCGCTGTCGCGCGCTGTCGGACAACATATCGGAAGGCGTGGTTGGAGGTGTTGTTCTTAATCATTGTTTATGCTCTCCAAAATCTAAAATTTGCACTCCCCCTTGAGGCTCGCCACAAAATATATTTTCAGGCTCACCAACAACATCAAATTCCACACAAAATGCACCCGTTCCTTAAACATTTGGGGCTAATCCTGGCTCCAGCCCCGCACTAAATAATTGCCACCTTAAATCGCACAGTGTTTCCGTAAATAGTGAGAGTTAATCCTAAATTCATTCCCTCCGCCAAAAATAGTTTGGGCTTAACTTCCAAAGCTGCCCCCCGTGGTTCCGACGCCTATGGTCGTATTAACGTTGTCATGTCTTGTATTCTCTTAGTCTGCCGACTCGCGACGTGAGTTTGTCTACATCCGTTATAGTTTTATTACTACTGTCAGATAGCACCACTATTGGAACAATTCATTTGGCGACTGGGCCCATATTTTGCTGACGAACAGTTCACAATGTGAATAGTGTTTCGTTTCTTTTAATGAAATTGGGAACAGTTTAGCTTAAACATTTCTTTATTATAGTAGTAATTACATTGTGTTATTATATAAGGGGTAGCCACACAGTACCCCACTTGAAGGTAGCCAAAAACGATGACAGATCCGGGGACCGTTTCGCTATGATAATGCGCTCGTAAAGAAAATCCATCATTAAACAGATTTATTCTTACTTTTAAGTCGCGTTTAAAAATGTAAAAAGCCACGGTATCACCGAGGATACTATTTCCGTGACACACCAGGGAAAGTGTCTCGGTGACGCCTCCTGGTGTTGACAGTTTTCAGCAAACACTATCACTGTTAAGGAGCAACATTTATGTTAAAGAGCAAAATTAGGCTGATGAGCTGACAAGAATGTTAGTGAAACGATCCCTGCTCCCCTTTGGGGCTCACGAGAAACATCCTGTTGCGGCTCCCTCGTGAGGCTCACAAGAAAGCTCCAACTGTACCCCCTTGAGACCAAATCGCTGACCCATAAAACCTACATCTAGATACAAATATCATTAATCTATGTAACGCAGTTATTACGATATGGGGAAAGTAAATTTGGAGGCCGTTTTTAAAAAATGGCTGCCATTTCTGAACGCAGCAAAATCTGGAATGCCTCCAATCTTTCTTTAAAATGGTTCGCTTGGTGTATAGAATACACGAGCAAAGTGTCTTGCTTTTATTTAGAAGGGCCACAATTCCGTTATTTTTCTGCACATATCCGCTGGACTAATACATACATGAGTGCACCAGTGAATGCACGAGTGCACCACTAGGTCAAATTCAGTATAGCCTGCCCATATATTCGCTTGGCTGGAAGTAGCCTGGCCTAGAATGTTAAATGTACATATGCCAACATTAACCATCAACTTATCACCTTTTGTGTCTACCAGTGGACACTCTGTTTTCAAGTCCAGTGCCTAGAGCTCATTGCCCAGTGTCCAGTGCCCACTCCTGTTGGTAGTTGTAGGTTTCCAGCAATGTGCAGTACAGTCTAGTGTCTGCTATCTCTGGCAATGGTGGAAATGCCACGGAATTGAACTGTTCTTTAATACTAATGTGACTGTGAGTGTGTGCGTGTGTGCGCGCGCACGCGTGTGTGTGTGCATGTGCATGGGTGCGTGCGTGCATGGGTGCGCGCGTGTGTGTGAACGTGCGTGCGTGCGTGAGTATGTGCGTGTAAAAACGCCCTGGATAGCTTATACACTGAATGCTTTGCTAAGATTAACATCCCATATTCAACGAGTTGACCCATCGGCTTCATTGTTGGCCTGTGTCTCAGAACGTGTGTTGGATCAACGAGTCTCAACGTCACATAACGGGTCAACCTGTTTGATCCCGGGTTTGGCAAGTGGTGCATATTTATGCATACACACTCTCTGGCTTATTAGATGCATCTGGCAATCAGCATACATTCAAACAAAATATTCAAGAATTAAAGGGATTCTTTGTAAGCTAATATGCATTCGAGGTGTACCGTATCAAAACGTATTAATTCCCCATAAGTTCTTTCTCTGCTACTTATGTCTTGCATGGTTATGCTTATGGTGTTTTATTGTGTTTACCCGAATAATTCTGAGCTTGTTGTCACGTGGATGGTTAATTCTGCAGCCCGAATATAATGAATAGTCATGTACACGCAGTGAACCACACCAAGACCGTTGATGTTTGGCAAATGTATAATCACTTCAGGAATGTCGTTTCTCTCAAGACTACAAAGCGGGACTACTACACTGGTCTAATCCGGAAAATAAGAAGAAATCAAAATTAATGTGGAAATGCCTAAAAGAACTCCTGCCAGGAAAAGCCAAGTCCAGCCCTAAAGGCGTACTTGTTGAAGGTCAAATAATTACTGATCCCAAATGTAAGGCCAATGCATTCAACAAGTATTTTACATGCATTGGTCAACAATTGCAAGTAGGCTTTCACCAGCTGCTTCATTCACTCCACCTAAATCACCCGAAATACCTGCTTTTACTTTCCCTACTGTCATAATTGATTTTATCGAACAACAACTAAGGAATAAGCCCGAAAATAAATATGTTGGTCTGGACTGCCTGGTAGGCTACTACGCGTAGCAGCACCAGTCATATCACAACCACTCGCTTTCATTCTAAATCTCTCTCTGAAATCTGGCAAGGAAATGTGCAGAATGGAAATGTGCTACCACTTTACAAATCAGGTCCATCAATGGAAACTAACAACTACAGACCGACCTCAATTCTAACCATTTTGTCTAAATTATTGAACTTTTTGTTCATAGTTCTTTTACAGATTATTTGGAAGAAAATAAACTTCTCACGAATGCCCAATCAGGTTTCAGAAGATTGCACTCCACTGTATACTTCACCGCTAAATGTTACAAATCGATGGTTAAAAAACAGCGATAAAGGACTTCTAACGGGAGTAGTGTTCATTGATCTCCGGAAGGCCTTTGACACCGTGGACACTAATATTCTGCTGGCCAAACTTAAAAGATTTGTGGTTACACACATTGAACATAAGTGGTTCTCGAACTACCTCACTGGTAGAGCACAGTCAGTTTCGGTGGAGGCCATCTGTCTGATCCTTTGCCTGTGAATATTTGAGTGCCCCAAGGGTCAATCTTGGGCCCCCTGTTGTTTCTGCTATGCCTAAATGATCTGCCTACAGTCACCGAATTCTGCAATATAAACATGTTTGCAGACGACACTGAAATTGATTCAGCTGCAAAACCTCGGTGTTCGACTCAATTAGAATTCAATATTAACAGTGATTTATGCAAAGTCAAAAAGTATTTTGATATTAACAAGCTTAGTATTTTTGTACAGAAATGTCAATTTATGCTAATTGGCACTCATCAGTCCATTGCCAAGATGGCTGATGTTAGAATTCATATCAACACTGAACCACTTAAACATGTATCGGTAGCCAAGTACCTTGGTATGTCTATCGACTCAAACCTAAAATGGGACGACCACATTAAAATTCTAAAATTTCATCCAAAATAGGAATCCTAAGATCTCTTCATAAAATATTATCTATCGACATTCTCAGGCAATTATATAATGCAATTGTTCAACCACATTTCGATTATGAAGATATAATATATGCCTCGGCATCAATCAAAACTAGATTACAGAAACTACAGACCGGAACTGCTAGACTCATATGTGGGTCTAGTCCTAGACAAAATAAAAACATTGTGTTTAAAACACTAGGCTGGTTATCACTACAGCAAAGAAGGGATTTTAATAAATGTGTTTTTATGTACAAGTGTGTAAATGGTCTAGCGTCACAATATTTGTGTGATATGTTTACATCAAATACTCATTCTTACAACATCAGAAATGCCTCTCAGCTGAAACCACCCAAAGCCAGAACTGCCTACTATCA
Organism: Paraescarpia echinospica; assembly: GCA_020002185.1. Taxonomy (NCBI): domain Eukaryota; kingdom Metazoa; phylum Annelida; class Polychaeta; order Sabellida; family Siboglinidae; genus Paraescarpia; species Paraescarpia echinospica. Next base: position 31,511,063 of record CM034539.1, on the reverse strand, counting down.
ACACAGTTTCAATGTGTCCGGTTTGAAATTATGGAATAAACTACCAACAGCCATTCTGTTCCAACCTTAAAAAAAAACCTACACAAATATCTGAGTGTAACACCACCATTTTTAATGTACTTTGTTTTTATATGTTTCTTGTATGTTATGACTACTTTATATACTTTACATCTTTTTTATTTTATGCAATCTATTTATTATTATTATTTATTTATTGTAGTCTCTTTTAACTTGTAGCCTTTGTACATATATCAACACGTGTTGTATGATTAATATAAATGGTGTATGAATGGATCGGCCATCGAAAATAGTGAAAACTAAGTATGTCACCGAGTAGAAATAAAATTGTCAGTCACGTCACACACACCCAGCTAACATGTCTGATTCCGAGGTGAGTTCACACAGCTGTATGAGAGAGTACCTTGCTGTAGACAGTGGCGGGTATTTGTGTACGAATAGTCTTCGCGTAGTACATACAGTGTGGCTTAATGTTTCCCAGGGATGTCAATATGGTTACAATTCAACGTAACTGCTAGGGAGTAAAATGTAAAGTGCTCTGAGCAGTCGTAAGGACAGGATATCGCGTTATATAAGAACATACCTTTATATTTTCTACAACTGACCCTAACCGCAAGCATGACTGACTCATACCACCCCTAACTACGTATAACAATAATTTATAACTTAATTAATAATAATTTTACACTATCCATTTATTCCCGTTGTCTGAGTGGTCCAAGTGACTATGAACTCGACCCCAGTGCTGTACATTGTGATATAAAACTACTCACACTATATCAAGTTAACAGATATACCAATACAATATTAAAGTTCGCGCTCTTTATTAAACCGACTGCGAGTTTTAGTTAACGTGTTCATACACTAATTACAATACAGTGCATCGGTAGTGATGTGTAGACAGTGGACGTATGTCCTGGAGAGCTTAAACAATTGTAATAATAGCACACACATTCTCAAATACACCATAGTTAATCCACACGCTGTGTAACACGTGGTATATCCTCATCAATTGAATGCGCCTTGATTAAGTACTTTGTTCTATGAAAGAGACATACAGCCTTCTTACCAGCTTTAAATCAAGACTAGTTTGTACTGGGTAGTATTCGTCATGTCTGAATCTGTCACGTTTCTGCCAAAAGATTACGCTACTGAACAAAATATTAATTAAACCTAGTGTAATCGTAGAGTTTATACCGTGCACACATTTGAATGACTATAGCAATATCCGTAGCGGTGCTAGGCGCCTACATTATACCGTGTCCCCGTTTTGTTACGTTATTGACATAAGCGAATGTGTGTTATGTCCTCACTATTTTGATGATATTGAAACGTTCGCGGTTATTGAGCCTGAACAAAAACAATGCGTTCTGTATTGGTTATTATAACTAACAACAGAGACATTTAAATGCATTCCATCTCGACACATGGATAACGTCTTCCGCAAAGCAATGCGTTTTTGTAACACTTAATCAAGGTAGCTGCAGCAATTAAATCAACGACGATGTCACCACCTTCCACATCACCAACGTCATAGCCAACATCGTCGTCATCGTCACCATAGTAATCATCATCGTCAACATCATCATCGTCAACATCATAATCGTCAACATCATCATCGTCATCATTATCACCATCATCATTATCATTATAGGGGCAGCGTATGTGTGTGCGTGCGTGCGTGTGTGCAAGTTTTGTACTGTAACATTTAATCAAAGAAATTGCAGCAGTTTAATCAACGAAGCTTTCGTCATCATCGTCATCACTATCGTCATAGTCATAGTTATCGTCATCATTATCATCATCATCATTACGGCGGCCTCGCGCGCTTTACAGAGGCAAATTAACCATCTACTTATCACCTTTGCCCTACCAATGAACATTCTATTGTCAAGTCCAGTGCTCAGTTTCCAGTGTCAAGTGCCCAGTGCCCAGTGCCCGCCCCATGTCCAGTGCTCAATGGTGTATGCGTGTGTGTGTGTGCGTTCTCGCGCGCGCGCGTTGGTGTGGTGGGCGGGTGCGTGTGCGTGCGTGGGCGAATGAGTGTGCGTGTACGTATGCATTTGTGTGCGTTTGAATTTTTCAGCGTCCAAGATGGCCGCCGAAATTATAGAAATGACATAACTTCTGAACGAAGTGATATAGGAAGTTGATCTTGGGGTCTAGGCATATATTTTTGGGGGCAAGGAATCTATTTCTGATGTTTTCATCAAAATTGCATCAGTTCTTATTGCAGAACAATCCAATGTGCCTGCCAAAATGACTGCCGAAATGCTAAAAAATCTTTTAAAATGCCATAATGTAGGAGCTAGTTGACACAGAACGACGATATTGGTGTTTGGATGTAGGGTTTTGTGGTCAAGGATTCCGATTCTGGTGTTTTCATGACGATGTGAGAAATCCTTACGCAGCCAAATAATCATATGTCCTCCAAATGGATGTCTGAAGGCTAAATATCTGAAGCCAACTACTATTGTTGGTACTTGTCTGTTGATACACAATAATCAAATTGAAACGGACATATCAATTGAACAGGCTATTTATTGATTACAATCCATTATGAACTCTTCAAAGTATTGTCAGTAAACAAATACTGTAAGTTTCAGTGACTTGTGACCGTTTCAGAAAGCTTACATATCGATATATTATTATTGTTAGTATTATCATAATATTACTTCGACTTCATTACAGAGCACATCAGGCAGCTGTAACCAACACTATCCAAGTAGAGTACAACTATTAGATGATCAACTGGACACATCAGGCAGCTGTAACCAACACTATCCAAGTAGAGTACAACTATTAGATGATCAACTGAACACATCAAGCAGCTGTAACCAACACTATCCAAGTAGAGTACAACTATTAGATGATCAAATGGACACATCAGGCAGCTGTAACCAACACTATCCAAGTAGGGTACAACTATTAGATGATCAACTGAACACATCAAGCAGCTGTAACCAACACTATCCAAGTAGAGTACAACTATTAGATGATCAACTGGACACATCAGGCAGCTGTAACCAACACTATCCAAGTAGAGTACAACTATTAGATGATCAACTGGACACATCAAGCAGCTGTAACCAACACTATCCAAGTAGAGTACAACTATTAGATGATCAACTGGACACATCAGGCAGCTGTAACCAACACTATCCAAGTAGAGTACAACTATTAGATGATCAACTGGACACATCAGGCAGCTGTAACCAACACTATCCAAGTAGAGTACAACTATTAGATGATCAACTGGACACATCAGGCAGCTGTAACCAACACTATCCAAGTAGAGTACAACTATTAGATGATCAACTGGACACATCAGGCAGCTGTAACCAACACTATCCAGGTAGAGTACAACTATTAGATGATCAATTGGACACATCAGGCAGCTGTAACCAACACTATCCAAGTAGAGTACAACTATTAGATGATCAACTGGACACATCAAGCAGCTGTTACCAACACTATCCAAGTAGAGTACAACTATTAGATGATCAACTGGACACATCAAGCAGCTGTTACCAACACTATCCAAGTAGAGTACAACTATTAGATGATCAACTGGACACATCAGGCAGCTGTAACCAACACTATCCAAGTAGAGTACAACTATTGGATGATCAACTGGACACATCAGGCAGCTGTAACCAACACTATCCAAGCAGAGTACAACTATTGGATGATCAACTGGACACATCAGGCAGCTGTAACCAACACTATCCAAGTAGAGTACAACTATTAGATGATCAACTGGACACATCAGGCAGCTGTAACCAACACTATCCAAGTAGAGTACAACTATTAGATGATCAACTGGACACATCAGGCAGCTGTAACCAACACTATCCAAGTAGAGTACAACTATTAGATGATCAGCTGGACACATCAGGCAGCTGTAACCAACACTATCCAAGTAGAGTACAACTATTAGATGATCAACTGGACACATCAGGCAGCTGTAACCAACACTATCCAAGTAGAGTACAACTATTAGATGATCAACTGGACACATCAGGCAGCTGTAACCAACACTATCCAAGTAGAGTACAATTATTAGATGATCAACTGGACACAATTATATCAAACAATATACCAAAAAACCATCACGATGTGCCTCATTAACATTATGGCACAATTACTCCTGATCCTCGTCATCTTCATCCTCTGTAGACGCCTTCCTATTGAATGGGTTGTTGCATCCAAGTCCTCCCCACAGGCCTAAACATGGTGCTGCGACTTGACGTGCAGTACATCCACAGTTGTTGCTTTTACAGGGTTGCTCTGACTCACAGCCGCATCGTATGAGCTTGAGTAGAGTCTCGGGAGTTAGCGGTCCTCCCCAACAACAATGCGAGGATATAGGGCATGGTCTGCCTCCCTTTTCAACTCTACTGGGTTGAGAGAGGGGTGTCCGATTCTAGGGCATTCTGGACAAATACGTGAGTTGTTGGTGGGAGAGAGCATAGTTTGGGGGCAGAGGCAGTACTGTTTCCAATGTTCAGCCCCCACATGTGTTGACGGCACTCTGTCATGGAGTCACACTTTAGCTTGCTACCATAACATGCAACCATCAAAGCAGTTGCCTCCCTCTCGACCTGCTCCATATTACAATCAAATTTACCGATAGTGTAGAGTTTCAATCCCGGCTTTGCTACTGATATGGCATTTTTTTATCTTTCTAATTCCGTAAGTGGCCGCCACAATATCACATCCATTTAAGGCATGCAGTGCAAGAACCTGTGAGATGCTACTGGAATGCTTCTTCACAGTTGCTGGGATGTCCACACATGTTCGGCCATGGACCATGGGACACTGCAGGTTTTGGGCTGCATAATGGTGAAGTAGAACAAAAACATCCGAGTCGTCAGCGGAGACCCTTGCTTGAGGATCCTGGCCAATGAAAAGGGCCAGCCGAGTCATGATGATGTCTGCCTCCTCATGTTTAGAAGCAAATGAAGTTGTTTGCGCCCTTTGAACACTTGAGTTGGAACTGCATCTTCTCCGGTCACCACAAGGTGATGGTCCTGTGTGGCATTGTTGAGGAAGTCGTTGTCGTTCAGGATTTCTATAGCAAGTGGTTCACCTGCACCTTGTTGTGAATACATTTCAGCAGTGAATCACGGGCTGGTAGTGGTGACTTCAGGTTGAGTTTATGGACCCTTGAAGACACAACGCGCTCGGGTGCTGCTCTTGGTTGAGTAGTCCTGGTACCTGTCAAATGCTAGCTGTTCGTTGCTTTCAAAGAGTTTGGAGGCCAAACAGACTTTGAAACCTTGAACATACGTCTAGACTTAGCCCTTTGCAGGTCAATTAATTGTCAAGAGAGCAGTGGAGATATCAATGACCACAGCAGTCTGAGAGCCCCAAGCCCTCAGTGTGATTTCCACAGCAACGTTTTTTCTTGAGGGTTGATTTGCCGGTCGCTACTCTCATGCTCCCAGCTGGATCGAACATGGAGGGGTGTGTAGGCTGCCAGCTCGGTTTAGAGTACTTGCGGTAAGTCGAGATCTCTGTTGCTGACTAGAAAACATATGACTCTGGCGTAGGTGGCCTCCTGGTCCAACACTTTGTGCTCTTCAATCGAATGAAAAAAGCGTTATTGTGTGAGCTGTGTGTCAATGCAAACTTGTGGGTAACGGTACTGAAAATAGTCACGGACAAATATAATTCATATGATATCCTTTTTAAAATTACAAAAATGGGAAATCTAGCAATAGTCATCTAGAGCTGATACATTAAACCAACCGAAACGTATTATTTTAATATGGATGCCGCGTAAATTATGCGCTTACAGATACAGTTTCCAAAGAGGACTATCAACTCAGACAGCCTGTTTTGGCCTACTAGGCATTCAAGATTACCCCTTATGAAAACATATATTTGAAGAAATGTCACATTTTTGCATTCGCCTATACTGTAAGATACATGTTTACACTGCGCCATAAAAATAAATTTGGAGTCTTGTGAAATGTAACTTTTTATGGACATTCTTATACCTCGTACAGGAATTGATGGTTTAAAAGTATAATGATTCAAGCGCAGAGTGGGTTGTATTACGTATACATTATTTGGCAGGTCGTGTTGATCATAGTGACAAAGATTCATGGAATGCAACAAGGTGACGAGATTGTGACAAGTGCAGCATCAGAGATCACACAGTATGACCTACTAATGGTCTAGCTATGGCATTATAAAGATTCCAGGACTAGACCTTTGCCTTAGCATGTGACTTTACCTTCAGGTGTATAGATGATGTATGCACTTGGATACGACTTCATCAAAACCCCCATGAAAGAGGTTTTGATTTGCTTTGCTGCATCTTTAACGCTCAAATTCTAAAACATGTTAAGGGTTTCAGGACCTCAAATGACCTTGATTTCTACCTATTTGACATGACCTTATATTCTAAGCATCGTCAAATATACCCCAACGAATTTAACCACCTGAAAAAAACATGAATTTAACACAAACATCATCACTGTATCTCATATAATTCTAACGTTATGAGAATTTTAAGGGCTTTCGGCGTTTCGGAAGTCATTTTGGCAGCCATATTGGATTTTTCTGCAATAAGAACTCAACTAATCTTGATGAAAATCTCAGAAATACATTCCTTGCCCCCAAAAACCTATGTTTAAACCCCAAGATCACTTTCCTAGGTCAAATCGTTCAGAAGTTGCGTTTTTCTAGCATTTCGGCGGCCATATTGATATCTGAAAAATGCAAGCGGGTGTGAAGTCCACACCCAGTGCATTTTGTTACTAGGTGACATGGACTAATCAAAATTGCAAAGAAATTATTTTAGGGAGATGTGACAAGGTTTTGTGAAAATATCGGGTTCTGCCACTGGACTAATATACGTCCAACTGAATAAGAGGTCATGCACTTTGACGGTACTGGATTCGTCAAGGTGAGTGCATTCAACGTGTTCGTACATTGCCCTGGCTGTGTTTTTTCCGATGACGCGTAGTTGTGGTATAAATACGGGGCGGAGCGACCCAAAGTACCAGTTGCGAGCAGTTCCTCGACTCTCACTCTCTCAAGGTAAGAGAAACGTGGTTTGTTCGACTGATGATAGGTGATGATCTATATCATACTTTACTAATGATTAACTGTAATTATCATTGGAAAAGAATTATGATAACACCTATTATCAATTCATATGTAGCGATTCGGAATAGTTATTAGTGATGATGTGCGATCGTCAAATGAACGTAGGTTTAAATAATAATTTAACTTTCGTACGTAGAAACGACACCCTGCCTTTCAGTGCAAAAACTGATGGCAGGATTGGTTTATTTGCATGAGCATAACACATTCAAAACCAATAAGTTAGATATCCAATGGGGACAGTTTCACTAACATTATTCTTAGACCAATTTTCCTCTTTAAAATCATTTTTTTCTCCGTAACAGTGATCTTGTCTACTGAAACATGTCAACACAGGGACGCATCACAAGGACACTTTCACCGTTGTGCCACTGAAATAGTATTTATCCTCTGTGACACGGCAGTGGTTTTTTTTCATTTTGATAAATGCTCCTTAAACTTAAGAATGGATTATATTTGACTGTGGGTTTTTCTTATGTGCCCATTAAAACGGTAGTCTTTTTCAAATATGTAGATACTTGTTACTAATACACTTCCTTGAGCAAACACCGTTTTTGTTCAGGGCGTATCGTTTTCACGTTCACAATAGGCAGATATAACAGGGTTCAGTGTAGCATTACGCTACATGTTACAAAAATATAGTAATAATAACTTTAAATAAGGATTTGTCGTGGATTTACGTGAAAAATAAATTACATTTATGTTGCAGATGCTGTTCAAGCCGATCTTTGCGTTGGTTGTGTTGGCTACTGTTGTCAAAAGTCGAACTTTGACGTTGGAGGACTTGTTGAAAAGAACTATCAATAGCATCGACGACCCGAATGACGTGCCCGTGGTATGTATGTTCAGTTGTACGGTCAATTCACTATACCTTCGATCTGGCTGATTATTTAGATTGTTATCGTATGTGATGCTTTCTTTTTAACTCGGGTAGTTACCGCTCTCTTTGTGTCTGTCTATATCACTTGCAGTCGCACCCCTCAATTGCGCGCGTGCGTGTGTGCGTTAGTGCATATGTGTAGCGTGCGTATGCCTGCGTATGCCTGCGTGTGCGTGTGCGTGTGCGTGCGAGAACGTCCGTGTGCGTGCGTGTGCTTGCGTGTGTCCGTGTGTGCCCGCTTGAGTCAGCGTGTGCGTGCGTGTGCCTGCGCGAACGTGCAGGAGCGTGTACAAAGAGGATAGTCTAGGGTGCGCATAAAACCCTCCACTGGCGGCCGAACGGAAGAAAACATTTCGCTCCAGCGCCGCTATAACTTAAGCTTCTCCGCTGTCTCAGCCAGACTGTCACATACGAAGAAATGGGGGTGTTAGATGATAATTTATGGCCGCCGTATCGGCATTACTGAAGCTTATTGTAACCTGAACGGGGGCACATTTATAATGGTTTAGGGGGCACGATCACGTGGGCCCATTCAAAAAGGTCTACGGGCACGTCAAATTCCAAAGGTCTAGAGGGCACCTGCCCTCAAGGCCCCCTAGACACGCCTATGCCATGCGTGTGTGTGCGTGTGCGTGTGCATGCGTATGGATGCTTGTGCGTGCGTTTGCGTTCGTGTGCCGGTGGTGCCGGAAGTGTCTGCATGTGCCCGCGTGTGCCCGAGTCTGCGTGCGTGTGCATGCATGTGTCCGCATATTCCCACGTGTGCTCCAATGCGCTCCCGTATGCCCGCGTGTGCCCGCGTGTGCCCGCGTGTGCCCGCGTGTGCCGTCGTGTGCCCGCGTGTGCCCGCGTGTGCCCGCGTGTGCCAGCGTGTGCCCGCGTGTGCCCGCGTGTGCCCGCGTGTGCCCGCGTGTGCCCGCGTGTGCCCGCGTGTGCCCGCGTGTGCCCGCGTGTGCCCGCGTGTGCTCAAATGTAATTGATTCATGATACATGTTTAACTCTTCATCTTCCCCCGTTCTATCGTTCCCTCCTCCCTACTTCCCTCCTTCTGTACTTCCCTCCCTTCCTCAACCATACTTCCCTCCATCCCTCCTCCCCACTTCAATCCCTCCCTCCTCCCTACATCCCCCCTCCCTACTTCCCTGCCTCCCTCATCCTTATTTCCCTCCCTCCCTCCTCCCCAAATCAATTCCTCCCTATTTCCCTCCCTCCTTCCTCCCCACTTCAATCCCTCCCTATTTCCCTCCCTCCCTCTTCCCTACTTCCCTCCCTCCCTCCCTCCCTCCCTCCTCCTTACTTCCCCCTCCCTACTTCCCTCCCTCCCAAACTTCTGTCTATAGTTATTAGTTGCCAGACATTCTGGTTATTTTAATCTCTGGTTCTGATATCCTACTACACTCCATTTTAAAATTAAATGTAAAATGCAAAAAAAAAACAGCTACTAGAGTACATTCCCCTCACATCACACGTTTACTAAACACGATAACGTGTATATCGCAATTGGTCTTGTATATACGAATATGTACTGTCGTACAGTTCCCCTTTGTTCACATTACAGACGAAAATTAAAGAAGCTACCGGCCTAGCAGAATCAATCGAGGATACATCAATCGACCATTCATTTCCGAGTTTGGAAAAATTGCTGGAAGATGTGGACCAAGATGTGCCTCAGGTGTGTTAAAATGTGTGTGTGTGTGTGTGTGTGTGTGTGTGTGTGTGTGTGTGTGTGTGTGTATGTGTGTGTGTGTGTGTGCGTGCGTGCGCACGCGCCTGTATGCGCATGAATGCTCGTGTGTGCGCGTGTATGGGCGTGAAAACTCGTGTGCGCGCGTGTGTTTGGTGCGTGCGTGCATGTTTGCATGTGCATGTGTCATGTCTCTTTTTGTACGTGTGGTCCGTGTTTGTCAGTTTGCCATTGAGGTTTAGAGAGAGAGAGAGAGAGAGAGAGAGAGAGAGAGAGAGAGAGAGAGAGAGAGAGAGAGAGAGAGAGAGAGAGAGAGAGAGAGAGAGAGAGAGAGAGACAGAGAGAGACAGAGAGACAGAGAATAGGAGCACAACTGTGAGTTTTTGAAGGTTGACGCAGCCAGTGCAATGTCATTGTAGACCAGGGGTCTGGCTGATCCGGCAGCGGGTGACGTCGTTGAGCAAGTCGTGATTTCAGGAGAATTGAAAGACATCATTGTCTCCCTACACAATGAACTCCGAGCGAACGTGAAGCCGCCTGCTACTGATATGCAACAGATGGTAAGACCGTGTGTCGTCTTTAGACCACCCAGCTGAGAAACAATTTTATTTATGTTGTATCGATTATTAATGCGCTATCTTGGAGATATTCCAAGCGCATATAGTCACATTTGCAGGGGTTCACTCGCCTTTTTCTATGTTCGCGTTCTTGGAACAATGGCCTATGATCGACCAATTGGCGATATATTAAAAATGGTAGTTATTTAGAGTTATTTACTTTTATTAGAAGACACATTAAGTGGTCAGTTATCTCCCGGTTAGCGCCTCTCTTTATCAGGATGTTATTAACTGCTCTATGTAATGTTCGAGTGATTGACTTATTGCTAGCAGTTACGTTTCTATAAAATGTGATTGCTTGTTTCAGTGTACCGGATGGGAATTAGGCTATAACACAGCATTAATTACTAAAATGATAAACCTTTTTGGAAAAGTGGGTTTTAACGATGGCAAACGTTTAATGTGTAGCTGTGGAATTTGTACACTAAGTCATTGATATGTTGGGGCGTTTTCTGGGTGTTTTATTTATTTCGTGACAATGTGAAAACCAATTTACTGTTAGCTGAGACCTAATACAAATCATCAAACAAGTCGACGGGAACGTTATACTATTGAGTCCTCACGATATTTGTAGAAAGGAATCGTTTTTGTATTTCGTTCATAACATGAAAAAACAGCAAAGCTCGAAATTCGTTTAAATTACTTATTTATCGAACGGACAAGTAGAATAAGGAATTCACTTCTCCGTATAATAATACACTTGTTCCATGAAAAAACTTTCAAAACATTCTTCTCAATAATTAACGGACAAAAAGATTAGACGAATCAATATGTTTAGATGTGCGTCTTGCAAATGGCTCAAATTCCCCATCACTAGAAACATAGTCACTTGTCCGACGGTTAATCCACTTGTCCCATAAAACCGGACAAACATCGATTTCTAGCCGTGTACATCAATTTAAGTCTAAGACGACATATGTTAGAGGTAATCATAATATAACATGTGGTCCACATTGCACAAAGGAATATGTTTAGATATGAATGTATCAACATAGTATGTGACGAACATGTTTAGATGTATGAGCATATTGCGTGAAGGTGTTTTTAGTAAAAAACGCATTCTTGTGCGGCACGTGATGAGTTCGATTTGTTCTGCTGTAGAGTTGGGACGATAACATTGCCAAGTATGCCGCCGATTGGGCAGCATGTGGACACAATTTCTTCCGCCACCGTCGAGGCGCCAACAAAGTAGAGAAGTACGGCGAGAATCTCTACATTTCCATGAGCAGTGCGACGGGTGCTCCCGACTTAAAGGAAGACATCAAGGTGGGTGGATCACCGTGAGAGAGCGATAGTGTGGTGATTAGCACATCCGCCTGGCATGCCAGTGCTCTAAAACCCGGACCAGGCAGGCATGGTATATTTGGTGTAAAGACAACATTGTGGACTGTGTATCCCTCGGTCCCTTCTCAATTTGGTTCGTACAAGAACCGCTGAGGACGGACATGCACCCTGGCAGTGACCACCCTCAGTGCCAGCATAGAAAGGTCGGTTTGGCGATAATGTTCTGAAAAGGCTGACTAGTTGAATGTGACCTGATATGACAATAACATTGCCTAGCATAGCGCATTATTACAATGGTTGTACTAGGCGCAAGCGCGTCTGTTGCTGCATATATCTCACTAGTTTTGTCATTGCTAGCTTTAGTTGCGGTAGCTGACACATTAGTCATGTCATTATTATTGTCATTTTCGGTAGCTTTAGTTGCGGTAGCTGACACATTAGTCATGTCATTGTTAGTGTCAGTTTCTGTAGCTTTAGTTGCGGTAGCTGACACATTAGTCATGTCAATATTAGTGTCAGTTTTTGTAGCTTTAGTTGCGGTAGCTGACACATTAGTCATGTCATTGTTAGCGTTAGTTTCGGCAGCTGTCGCATTACCCATTTCATTGGTGGCGTCAGTTAACGTAGATGACGCATTGATAAAGTCACTAGTAGCTTCAGTTAAGGTATGTCATGAGTTAGCCATGTTATTGATAGTATAAAATTAGGATTCCGTGTATACGGAAACGACATGTGGAATAGGAAATACATATGTTGTGACGTCACTTGTGGGATTCAATTGTAAGCAGCCTCATTCGCCTGAAAAAATGCATCCGCGTCTGTACATATGAAATCACTCCTAATGATCTTCACTAAGCACTATACCCATGATTTTGTCGCACACCGCATCCGCAACGGCCACTGACGTAGTCATTTTATCGACTTATTATTTTGCTGATTTTACCAAGCACTGCGCCATATATCACATGGCGGTCGAGCGATTAGAGAGCCGGACTGTTTATCGAAGAACCGGAGTTCGAATCTTACTATCGACCACCGTTTCGTAATTTGGGCAATTTTGTTCACCTTACGTTGCCTGTGTATTTCGCAAGGGACTCCAAAAAGCCGTTGGATCCTTTATCTAGTATATATGCCATGAGAAGTAAACAGTCCCACAAAGAGGGAAAATGTATTATCTGTAGTGGACTGACTAACTCTTGAGAAAGAAACGTCCTAAAATAAAAGACGCCTGTGTTAGCCATAGATAGGGCTGTTCGTAGTTAAACATAAGTCAAGTTTTAACAGTATTTTAGCGTGTCTGAGAATTAACTGTGACATTGATATTGTACATCTGTCCCGTGTCTTCCTAGAATGGCCTGATGGCTTGGTGGAACGAAAAAGAACACTACAACCTTGCCGACAACTCCTGCGAATCCGGCAAAGTGTGCGGTCACTACACGCAGGTAGGTGGTGCTAGTGTCGAATGTCAATACATATGTATAGGTAACAAAGATATGTTAAGATTGTCAAATATGAGACACATTTTGTTATAAGGCACAATATGTCATACTAGTAAAGATTTTGTGTCACCTATGTGAGAAGTGCGATTAGTTACCTTGTAAAGTAATGTAGCATCATACATGTAAAATGCGTTTGCCTTTAGATTCGGCATAGGAATAAAAACACCAACCTCTGCACACCAACCTCGGATGTTAGTTAATCGCAGAATAGTTTACGTTATTTTACGTTATGATGCTGTTGTGTTTTAGTGTCGTACAATTGTACGTCATATATTGGTTTGGCCTCACACCAAATCGACCAGGATACTGATTACCACGTGCAAATACATAAATTGTATGTAGATATATGGACGGTGAAATACAAGTGAACGCGGACTAAGAACGTTTGTTTCGAGTGATGTTGGAATCAACTTCCGGTATTATTTGAGGTAGTAGACAGAGATATACGAAACTGAGCAATGCAACTGTCATGACGTTTGCATGAGAAGTTGAGCTATAAATCAGTCACGTGTCATTTCGTGCACTGTAGATGGCTTGGGCAAAATCGAACAAAATCGGATGCGGATACGCCCTGAACTGTCCGTTCGGCAGTTATCCCGGATCATTCTACCTCGTGTGCAACTACAGTCCTCCGTGAGTACAACAACAACAACAACAACAAAAATAACATCAACATCACAACCACCACCACCAACACCACCAATACTACAACCACCACCACCAACACCACCAACACTACAACCACCACCACCAATACCACCAACACTACAACCACCACCACCACAACCAGCACCACCACCACTACCACTACAACTACCACCACCAACACCACCACGACCACCAACACTACAACCACCAACACCACCACCACAACCACCACTACTACTACTACCACCACCAGCCAACCACCACAACTATCACCGCCACCACAGCTGCTATCACCATCTCCACCAACACCACCACCATCACCAAAACACCACCACCACCAACACTACAACCACCAACACCACAAACAACACCACCACCACCAACACCACCCCCACCACCACCACCACTACTACTAACACCACCACCACCACCTCCAACACCATTATAACCACCACTACCATCACCACCACCAACAACACTACCACCACCAACAACACCATCAGTACCATTAACACCATCATCACCACCAACATCAACACAATCACCACAAACACCACCACCACCACCAAAAGTACCACCACCAACAACACCACCAACACCACCAACATCACTAACACCACTAACACCAACAACACCACAAAAACCACCAACACCACCCACATCACCCACATCACCCATATCACCACCACCGTCACCAAAACACCACCACCACCAACACCACCACCCCATCACCACCACTACTACTACCATCACCACCACCACCACCTCCAACACCACTATAAACTCCACTACCATCACCACCACCTCCAACACCACCACCAACAACACTACCACCACCAACAACACCACCAGTACCATTAACACCACCATCACCAACACCATCACCAAAAACACCACCACCACCAAAACTACCACCACCACCAAAACTACCACCACCAACAACACCCCCAACACCAACACCACAAACACCACCAACACCACCAACACCACCAACACCACCAACACCACACACATCACAAACACCACCAAAACCACCACCACCACCACCACCACCACCACCACCATCATCACCACCACCACCACCACCACCACCACCACCACAACTACGACCACCGCCACTACTACCACCATTACTACTACTACTACTAACACTACTACTACTACTACTACTACTACTACTACTACTACTACTACTACTACTACTACTACTACTACTATTACTGTTATTATTATTTTTAACACAACAAATACCATTAGTACATATGCTGCTTCTGTTTCTTTTTTTGTAAATCTTACACAAAGGTAAATTTAGCAAAGTGAATAAGCCCACAAGTGACACCAGAGTCAATGATCACCACCTGCCGTATCATAACAGTACATGCCGAACCACTATCACGAACAAGTATGAGAGAGGCTGACTTTGTTCTATCTGCCGCAATACATTTTAGTAACGACATATTGTGAATTGGTACTTGCCAATCGAGTGACGTAATTTATTCGAATTATCTGTCTTTCTTTATATAGAGGTAACTACATCGGCCAGAAACCATACACAGCCAAGGCATCAACTGGTCCAGGTACGCGGTCTTACGACCTTAATGTATTATACGTGCAATATTGATTAATTCATCAAATCAATCGGTTACGTAAAAATAGTCGTGCTTGTCAACGTAGATTACTGAGTGTGCGTGCGTGCGTGCGTGCGTGCGTGCGTGCGTACGTGAGTACATGCTGGTATGGATATACATATTTGCATCATTACCTCATTAAATGTATCGGTGGACAGTTTCTTGTGCGACGTTTAGTCCGAGGTTCGACAACACACGTCGGTCGCGTTCAACCATTCTAGATATCGCTAACTATTAAACATTGGTGGAAGACAAACTCAGTGGACTGCACGCCCATTCACAGTGCACGGCACAACCACGCTCACACGCACGCATACAGTATACAGTGGCAAAGGTCGGTTTATCAATGCTATTATTGTTCGTATTCTACAGCCATCTCCACATTTGGCGGCACGGCCAATGGAGCGAAATGTCTCTTTCCCTTTGAGTACCAAGGAGAGTCTCACAGCAAGTGCTTCGTGGTGTACCCTGGAGGGATGCCTTGGTGCAAGACGGAGAACGGGAAGTGGGGATATTGCGCACCCGAGGGTGAGTGTTCTTACAGCTTACGGTGCCAGCCATCTTATAAACAAAAATTAGAATTAAAGTTTCATTCTGAAATTGTCCTTCCTTTACATTAAATTTTTCAGTAAATCAACATACCCATATATGTCACATTCCTAAACTGCTTCTAAACGGCTTTCACACAGTGTGCAATTTTATCATAACACCGCGCTTAAGACGAAACGTTATCGTTTATTATTCAGCAGGCCGGACATAGCGAACAATAGTTTTGCAAATGCATACTTTATTGAATAACCTATCAAATTCCAAAGCGACTTGACAGGTAGCAAATATTATTAAATAAAAAATATTTTTCATGTTGTACAAATATTTGTTTCAATGTTAGAAATGGTAGTTTAACTCAGAATGCAACTTTAAGGAATACTAAGGTTAGTGCACCCGTTATCTGGTGAATGAAGTCACTGTTAGCTTAATGTGGTATGTTTTACTCCGAAACGGTACGATGTTGCCCTCATCTGGAGAGTAGTCCTTCAAATCGTGCATCCCCCCTATTAGATTCCGGTATATAGTAAATTGACCACACTGTAAATTGACCTCCTGTTGATGTATTATCAAATATCGCGACGAAATGCTATTATAGTATCGTCATTGATATTGGCCTTTACATCTTGTATCTTGTCAAAACCAATGCCCGAACCGACTTTCAAACTTCAATCCACTGAAATAATCGGTCATATGTTTTTGAGAAAGCAAGCAGAAACAAAGAAATAATATAATCGCGCATTCAGGTGAGGACTATAATTGTGAGAGTCACTTGAATTGATTCGCGATATGAATTAAATAACACTCAAGTTTAACTGACGATTTTACCAAAGCCACATACAAAAAGTGGCATAACGAGTTAGCATGTAGTTTATAATAGGTAGGGGTTTTTTGAAAACATTATTTGAAATGACATGAACGAAAACAAAGAGAACGGAGACACCTTTAAAAGACAAGGCAGTTTTCTATTTATGAACCGAATCAACAGGTCCCTGTAAGGACATAGTGTCCCATTGTGCATATTACAAGCGAGTAATGAAAGGAAAATGCCCGACGGATGCACACTGGAGCTACTACAAGAGATACATGGAGCGACTTTGTAGCGCCACGTGCGGTTATTGCAGTGAGTATCAACGGAAGAATCTACACACACGCGCACGCACGCACGCACGCACACATGCGACACGTACGACAGTGATGTATTGTGAATCAACATAATACTTGCACCAGTAGTAATATATACCATTATTATATTCATAACATGACCATTTTTTGAAGTTGCACGACTGACTCATCAAGCGCACAATGCGTGTATGCTTAACATTATCTACCAGTATATTGTTCAACATAATACACAAACCATCGCCAAGAAACAATTAGTTTTAATACTATGTCTTTAAACCAATCTAGCACCTGCAACAAAAGCAATACTGATCATGGGTGGATGTTAATTTTGATTGAGTGTATCTCTATTCTCTCTCTCTCTCTCTCTCTCTCTCTCTCTCTCTCTCTCTCTCTCTCTCTCTCTCTCTCTCTCTCTCTCTCTCTCTCTCTCTCTCTCTCTCTCTCTCAGAGAAACAGATCTCAAAGAACAAGTATACCTGGGTGGAGCGATATGCGGGGATGTAACTCAGACACCGAAATTCGCAGGAGGATCAAGTCGGGGCAAACGCTTGGAGAAAAGGGGCATATCGCGTAAACTCAAAGAAAAGATGCTTTGCTTATGTGACCCCGGCATACCTTTATCGCTTACAGACGATTGCACTGACGGAGAAGAAAAAAAACGATAGCTGAAATCGAGCAACTTAATTGATGCCAATTTCACCCCTGACAACAGGGAATTAACAGGCGAACAATAACAACAGTTACTCTTTGGTATGTGTGTTCCCGTTTCACCAGGGTTTGTTTTTATTTCAGAGTGTTCAGCTATTGCGGAATGCCAGAATGGTGGCAACCTGGTGGGGTGCTCCTGTCACTGTAAGGGCGCATGGATCGGCGGTGATTGTGGAGGTTCGTAGCTTCAGCTAACTCCCTAAACATCGACTTTCTCCAGTTCTGTTTTAAAGGGAGACAGTATGTTTTTCTACCCGGAATTAGCCAGGGTTGTAATTTGAAACAGGAAGTATGCTGTATTGAAGGTGGGAAAATCGGAAATCGTCGAACCTGCCTCCTTTTAACATTGGCCGATCATCTTTGCTGTAGTTAGAACTGAATGAACCATATCTACCACTTGTTATACACAGTTACTTATCGATACAGCAGCTGAGCGAACTGGTGCAACGTGAAGCGAATTAATCTGCCCAAAGTTCGATACAAGAGCATGTCGACTAAAATCTGGAATATGTTGATTGAGAGTCCGATTAAACCCCATGTGTAGTTCGGTCGACATCGTATAAACAACTGATGATTATACATTCAGCTCTATGAATGTCGTTATGTACAGAGTTTGTGGCGTAGTTTATTATGATGTTTTTAATCATAGTTCTGCTAGGACGTAATTCCCAATTGCGAAAAGTTAGTGATTTATTGTTAAGGTGCCACACTACGGTCCAGTATATCCCCGGAGAAGTTACGATACGATAACCAAACAAAACAGTTTTTGTATTTGTTGACAGTGTGCCTTCTAAAGGAATGCCAGAACGGAGGCACCTTTGATCCAGCGAGCTGCTCGTGCAAATGCCCTGAAGGATTCGGAGCCACCGACCGTACGTGATACAAATCTAGGGCACCACTTGTACGCACGCACGCATGCACGCACATACGCTCGCATGCACGTACACATATATGCGCACACGCACATGCATACGCACCCAGCACACACACACGCACGCAGAGAGGGGGGGCAACCGAGTTTGTTTAGTTGTGTAAATAGTTAGACGTATACATACCGCCATGCAATGCTAGCGTATTACGGTCGTAACATATATAAACATTGTGCTTTGCGCCTATCTGATTCCTCTAGACGTTCACCTGATCCAACATAACGATACTTTTCGAAGGACTGTCAGTGCATTTTCCTAAATTCATTAAATACGGATGTTTATTTCTAAATTCGTGTATATAATATATATTATTACGATCGAATTCGACGAATAGCAAAATGCCAATTTCGATAATCCAGCACCAAACTACGAGGTGGTCATATAAATTGTAAGGGTTTCATGTTGATCTAAACCACCTCCTACCTCCATCAAAAACTTCTATCACCCAATACTTCAGGCCCTACCTACCAACCTGCCCGGTACTGATATCAATAATAGCACCAATGTCCATTTCTATTTCTTTCACCCAATACATCAGGCCCTACCCACCAACCTGCCCGGTACTGATATCCACAATAGCTCCAATGTCCAATACTATTTCTTTCACCCAATATGTGGCGCCACTGTAGCGATATATTGTTTGAGACTTGTTGCGAATTGTTGCTACTACCCATAAATGGAGAGGTAGCCCTGCCTTTACTTAAGCACGACCCCTTGTGAATGTGGTATTTCCAGCAAGGCTCTTTCGGCTCGTAGACATAACACTTTGTCTCTTATGTTGACATAGGCGGATGCGTTAACAACCCGGTACCGTTCAAGAATCACGGCCACAGGTTCAAGAAATAATCAAAAGAAATAACCTGTGTCGTTGCCCTCACTGGGGCCCGGTACTGAAGCAGGAATGCCCAATCACGTGCGGGTAAGTAACACAAAGTTGAAGAACATGCGTAATTATTCTTCAAAAAAGTTAATTTACGTTGAATATAATTCTTGTCAACGCATCCAACGATTTTACAGGTTGTATAGACGTTCACCACTGTGTTAGGAGCGACATGTAACGATCGAGTAAGGATGCATGATGAAGAGGGGGGCTACTGACAGGAAGTTATGGAAAGAAAGAGCAGAAATAGTGGTTGATCAGCATTATACCTAATGTTCACTCCTGTACAGGGAACATGAAGGAAGACCCAATGAACGTTCACTTCTTGTTAAGATGATGATTGATTCAAACCACTCATACCTTATGCTATAAGTTTTGCGGCGATATTTCGAACGTATGAAAAACGAATTAGTTATCAGTATTTTATAGAGTGGTTGTTATGTATGATTTATTGGTGTTTCTTGCAGTACTTGCCCCAACATCGGAATGGATGATCGGGAGTAGACCCGTGACGTCACCTGAAGCGTGGGAAGAACTTGTGACTTCGGACAACAGAAACGGCTACGAAAAAAGGAGCGCGCCTACACGTAGAAAGCATAAATACTGTACACAACTGGCTGGTTTCTGCAGTGTAGTGCACAACGTAATTATCAAGTGACGCACTAGTAGGCATTTTAACATGCTCAAAATAACAGAAACTGAATTCGAATGTAAACGTTTTGAAGAAGTAATTTCTTAGCGTAGGTAGTGTTAAAATTACTTCGAATTTAATAGTTGTAAAGTTTTCATATGCATGCATACCGTTTAAGCATTAAGAGTAATATGAATTTATGAATTGCTTACATAATGTTATCATTAATTTGCGTTCAAATAAGCCACAGTACAATAAATATAGTTGTTACGATTTCGCCTTTAACATGTATTAAGACATCATGGCTCCAATAAGTGAGTTGTTTACACCGATTACAATAAATATAGTTGATATGATTTCGCCTTTAACATGTATTAAGACATCATGGCTCCAACAAGTGAGTTGTTTACACCGATTACAATAAATATAGTTGATATGATTTCGCCTTTAACATGTATTAAGACATCATGGCTCCAATAAGTGAGTTGTTTACACCGATTGCAATAAATATAGTTGATATGATTTCGCATTTAACATGTATTAAGACATCATGGCTCCAACAAGTGAGTTGTTTACACCGATTACAATAAATATAGTTGATATGATTTCGCCTTTAACATGTATTAAGAAATCATGGCTCCAACAAGTGAGTCTTTTACACCGATTATGTCAAATACATTGATGATGTCTTGATTTTTATTTCACGTCGTTAAATTATGTATTGCGTGGCACGGCTTTTTAGAAATAAATGTGATAAAATGTTTATTGTTTTACTGTGTAATGACACCACCCAGCCACGCTGCAATCAATGCCCGAAGAATATTCGTAGACATACAGTCAACACTGTCTACAACCAGATATTTATTCATACATATGAGTGAAGTGGATCAACGTAGAATAAACGAACTATCCCAATATTCGATTCTCTCGATTGAGGATCCGACGCTCTAAGCACGGTATTCGATAATGTGTTATGTGTTCCAAACACACACGCAGACATCCCTGAACGTCATGCTGGTTCCACCTGGTGTTGTGTCAGGGGAAGTAAGTGGTGGGGTAAGTGCCCTCTGACGTGAGCACCGGCGCTATATACGAGACCACTATCATTGTTACTGGTGTTTGCGCGGGTTCAAATGCCTTAATAGTAAACCTTATTGTAACTGTTTTATCACTGTCATTGTTGAGAAGATATTATCGCCAAAATGAAGAGATGTAATCATAAACTTAATACTAGTTAAATCTTATCAATTAGTCATCATGATTGTGCAGCCGTAGTGTCCTGTGGTTGG
This sequence comes from Paraescarpia echinospica, assembly GCA_020002185.1. Taxonomy (NCBI): domain Eukaryota; kingdom Metazoa; phylum Annelida; class Polychaeta; order Sabellida; family Siboglinidae; genus Paraescarpia; species Paraescarpia echinospica. Next base: position 31,489,578 of record CM034539.1, on the reverse strand, counting down.
GCGAAGGCCTCAGCATTTCGTTTCTAGATATGCCTGTCTTGCGCTATCTTCTGCCACATGGTGCCCTTCCAGTACTCGTTTAGTTTGTGTCTCTACCGTCTCGCCGGTCTTCCTCTAGGTCGTTTCTCTTCGCAAGATCTGCATGTAGTGATACGCGATGTCCATCGGTTACCTCGTAATCTACTGATGTACCCTGCCCACGTTCACTTCTATCTTCTGATTTGTTCTATCTCGTCTATGACCCTTGTCTTTGTCTCTCTTATCCAAATATTTGTTTTTCTCTCCCGACATGTGTTGTTTAATATACTTCTTTCCATCTTTGTTTGTCCGGCTACTAGCGTGTTTTATCTGGTTGGTGAGTGTCCATGTTTCCGCGCCGTATATCATCGCTGGAAGTTCGCATGTATTGTAGACTTGTCTCTTCAAATAATATAACTAGCAAAACGCCCGTCACCTGACAGGATGCCTTGTTAATAATAGTACTATTTGCCAAATGTTAGAAAACATACAGCATCGTGACGTAGACACTATAAAGCGCTCGCAGATACTCGTTGTTTGTCAAAAATGACGAATGTAGAATGTTAATGTCACGTCCATTGATAGGCCCTACTTGTGATAATGTAGACTTGTCAAATAATATTCGTGTTGCTGTGCTATTGGCATGAGAGTAGACATAAGCATCGCATTATTATATCAGCTTCTACTTCATGTAGCCTAGTCCATGACGCAGGGGCCGCGTGGTTCGTGAGATTGTTTATTTACGTTTTATACTTTACGCGTGCATTACGTTTTACGTTCAGAACAACCGATTTACCCCATCAAAGATGAGAACTTTAACATTGATGGGGTATTTTTAAAGACATAGGTCTTACGTCCTATTGTAGAGATCGTAGATTAATCCTGAACGTTTCACGCTCAATGTTCAAGCCGTCTAATAGGAAAAACATTAAGTAGTAAATAGCTCGATTATAAGAAGATGAAGTTTCGTTTTATGTATTACGCGCACACTACGTCCGAACAACTGATTTACCCCAACAAGAAGTGAGATTCTTGACACATGTGGGGTACGTTGAAAATGTATAGATCTTATATCCTATTCTAGGGGTACATAGGCAAGTTTGATTATAAATGGATGCGTTCGTAGCTATTCAATATTTAACTTATAGTTAAACAACTCACACAATACAATAACAATTTTTTAGTTTGCTTCGTTTATATTTCCATTTCTACGTGGTTGATCGGCATAGTTCATAAGTTAAAGTCTGGATTTTCACGTCGATTATTCCATACCCGCTTGGTCGCTAGGTGGCGCATCGCACAGTGGAGGCTCCTCTCAATAAATTATTTTGTATCGGCATTGTCTTTCAGGCATTCAAACGGGGAAAAAACGGACTGTATAAACGGAATACAAATAAAAAGCTCGATCTACCGCACCTAAACGATGTGATGTGCAATTGACATCGACCTCGACAATCGCGATAACCGCCAGATCACTACGAATATGCGTGGCTAAGTGGTTGTGACGTAGGATTTGCGAAGTAGTTTGTACTATAGCAATATGACTGCTTAGGCCTAGTGATATAATCAAGTTAATAAGTTGATTAATAGGTGCAACCAATTATTGCAAATGGAAACCTAACACCATGTCCATAATAATATTATGCTTACGACGTGTCTATTAATTCCGCTGATAGAGTATAATGATGTATTCATTACTTGATCAAATAAGACCAATGGCTATGTATATATCTGTCATCACATGTTTAAATTTTCATCACATTTTATCCGGTTAAAAGTCCCGTTTTTTTATATCCGGGTAAAATGGGAAAGGTCACCATTTATCAAATATTAATGGTATCATCAATAAAACAGTATCACACGCAATCGTATCTTGATGTATTTGATTGACACAACACGATTTGTTCCCCTGCTATGCAAACGGGGGTGTGAAGGACATGGGAACGTAGTGCATCCCGTTATGCCCGGGTCTCCCCTACTGACGTCTTCGTTATTCAACCCAAGTACCATCAGAGTAGTTAATTTGTATCACGCGCTTTTACTTTCAAGTGTTTTTGATTGTGTATGATGTTTTTACTTTTAAAACTTAATTTACTTAACGAAAACATACATAACAATAATGATGTAAACATTGATAACTGCTATAGATAAATACTTTTTTGGAAATGTGGAATCACCAGTTACGTCAGATGGCATCACTGTTTTAATTTCCAAGTGAATGTTTAAAATTCAACTTAGGCCTATTTTCCAGACTCATTTCTTGGCGAGTTCACGAAGGCGAGCGGAAGTTTCATCAAGTACTATACGCTTGCTATAACTAAATCTAAAAAAATCGTATGCCTAGCGTCCTCTTGCGGATACAATTGCATGGATTAACAAGTTTCCGATAGATGGGACGACGAGTCTTTGGGCCTTCGATGGTTTCAGTCAGAGTTGCCATGTCCGCTGTTTCGCCGCGGAAATGGGCCAGGCTTGTCTTACAATGTTGCTTCTGAAACTATTCAGTTGTTGGTTCCGGTATTTCGGGCTAATTCTTTAATCTATATTATGCTTGTGTGTGCTTGCGTGTATCTCGAAGGTCCACAGCTTTTGTGATTCGAAAAACGAAGATATGTAGATTATAGTTTCGGCATTGCACAGTAGATGGCGCTCAGTTACGAGGAATTACCCAGCCACTAATCACTTAGCCTCGATTATCCAGGAGCCGTGAGGTGGCAGCACAGACCTCTCACTACGGCCTGGAATATTAAGGTCCTGCCAATGTTACCGGTAGTGGGCTTTACCCCAGATTCGGGTAGAGACGATGATTGGCTCTCAGGCCTACGATGAAATAACAAATTAAATAAGGATACACTTTTATCAGATAATACTATAACAACTATTCAACATTAAACTAATATTGAAACATATCACACACAAAATAAACCAACGTTAAATTGTTTTCGTAGTTTAGTGCTTTTTAATCATATGCACATTCACTAGGTGGCAACTCTCATGGCTGTCAACAAGTGGGCAGTCAACAAGCGATTCTTAGCCAGACTATCTACCTGGCCAAGTCACGCAGCCAGGCGAGAGTCGGTTAAGCGAGACTACTAATCACTATATAAAATAAACACTTTACACCTGTGCTGTTTTAGAAGTACTAGCCAAAATGCCCATTCAAACCACTGGTTATCGAACTATTCGTGTATGGCTTTTGCTATTGCATATCTACTAGCAAAAAGGCTCGTCCCCTGACGAGATAATATGGTAGTTCATACGTATTGCTATAGTATTGGCATAGGGTAGACATATGCCTATTGTCTACATCATGTTCCCAAGCAACTTAATCCATTACCCAGGGACCGTTTTCCCTACGTATTTGCCGCGCGCGCGTGGTTGCCTCCTCAGCACCTGTGAGGAGATGTGCTTGCCATGCCTCCAAGTCATCGTATTAATAATCGATACAACAGAAATAAAAATGTTCTTTAGCTCGGTGTTCCCCAAGACGACACAATGTTTTACCATCTCCTGCACATCAGTAGCAGGCGGCATCACGCTCGCTCGGAGTTCATTGTGTAGGGACATTGTCCTGGCTGCGTCAACCTTCTTGTCTAGTGGATGATGTTTCTAGGTCTCCGCTACACTGCTAGTAAATTCTTCGACCTTCGTCTGTAAAGAAGGAACACATATATAAGAGAAACTTGTAAAGAGGGAACACGTGTATAACTATAACTTGTGGGTTGAGGCTGTAGACTCAGAACTGTTCGTTGACACGGTGTACATCGACTTTCACGAAGCGTTCGATACAATACCTCATCCTAAATTACTCTACAAACTATCGAAATATGAGATATGTGATAACATCTTACAATGGTTCACTAGCTTTCTGAGCAACCGCATACAAAGAGTTAAAATAGGTAAAATAATTCCCGGTTATACCGATATCTTGTCCGGTGTCCGGCAAGGCTCATGCACCGGTCCCCTATTATTCATATTGTACGTAAACGATCTGCCCGACGAAAGTGTGACTGTTAACACTAATGTGTGTTTGTTTGCGGACGATACCAAAATATCCGTCGTGTTCTCGGATGTTTCCGAACGGTCTGATATATACAAAAGTATCTTAATGAATTCGTGGTCTGGGCAGACCGATGGCAGCTTCAAGTAGCTTAACATAAATGCTGTGTACTGACGATTGGAAATAGTATCCCGGCTACCTATCATCTGATATGTGCACAACTTGTTAACGTTAATGAATACCGAGATCTTGGTGTTACAGTGGATGATAAATGTTTACTTAAGCAGCATATTTTTTTATTTCTCAAGAAGCATTCAGCGCAATCAATGTTATCTTCGCTGCTTTAATACTGCTGATGCTTGTGCTCTCATTAAAGCATATAAATCGTGCCCAGTGCTGGAATACTGTTCTACTGTGTGGAACCCATACACACCAGCTAGGCAGTACTTGGGCACAACTGACCAGTTAGAGAATGTGCAACGCATCTTTACGCGCTGGATCTATTACCGCTGTAAACTCGATGCCAATCATGGCTACTTACAAAGACCTGAGTATCTTCATCTAGAGAGTCCCAAACTTCGCCGGGTTTATAATGGTATGGTAGTGGTATATAATACCGCGCACGGACATGTCAATGTATCTGAAAATAATCTCATTTTGTGCAATGACACTGCTATTAATGCCACCATTTTGATAAAAAGACTTAGACTTAAGATTTTAAACTTGATATAACAAAAAACATCTTTGCAATAGAGTTATATCTATCTGAAACCGACTACCTGAACGCACAGTTAACGTAACATCCAAAATACAATTTAGGAATGCCCTGCGTACAATAAACTTTGATACTGCAATGAAGATCGATAGACACTTGTAGGAATCTACTTGATTGTAATATTTGTGTATCATTATTATTGGATATTATCAGTTCACCATTACGGTGTATTACATATGATGACGGGTGCATGTAAAACGTTGTAATCTGTATTTTATTCATATAATAATATTGTGTGTACAGGCATATGTAAATTAGCACGCGTTGTACCCATGGGACACCATTTTGTTTTAAACATTGTTGATCCTAAATAAACAATCGATCTACACAGAGACACAGGCAAACAGGCTAAGAGCCGGACACGTGTACACCAAGAGATTATACACAAAACACATATTCAGAGAGAGAAAGCAGATGTATACAGCGAAAAACAGAACGGGGGAAGGAAGAAGAATTAAATATGTATCACGAATCAATAGAAATTTACCACAACACTTGTACTGATATTGAAAGATTGACACAGTTACACAAATATGAAATTAGTTTAATAGAGATGCAAAATACTACTGCACCGGACAATTTTTGACCTCGCTGATTTTGCAGCAAAGTCACACACCAGGGCCCGTATTTGCCTCACATGCTTCGCTCGCTCCAGGCATGTGATCTGCCGAGAGCTTCTTGACATTCATCACTTGGTAGGCACAACATTTTGTTTCATAGTCAAAGTTCTTCGGTGGCCTTCTAATGAGACTGGTCAAAACTACATCAGTTATCGAAATCTTAAAATCGTCTCAAATTATTTGACCACTTAACTATACTTAATAATATCTACAATACAGTAATTAATTACCAGCATGCCAACTGAAGCGTGTCGTGATATGGTCACGCCTCACTGATCAACTGCTTGCAGGAATCCTGCACCAAATAATTCGTGCCATATCCGACGAATAATATTGCTACTGCAGTTTTCACACAGAATACTTTAGCTGGCTTAACTTTAGACCTGTCTAATTGCATACAATTGTTCGCAGCGCTATTCGTCTTTCCTACAAGTGTTCCAAGTTATTTAGATGTCGGTAAACGTAAAGTTTATCCGGTTTACCTGTCCGCTCAAAAGTTGCACATACTAGAGAGAGTGAGAGAGACAGACATAGATAGACAGACAGACAGACAGACAGACAGACAGACAGAAAGGGGGAGAGAGAGACAGTGAGAGAGGGGGTAGAGAGAGTGAGAGAGAGAGGGGGGAGAGCGAGAGACAGACAGAGACAGACAGAGCAAGACAGAGACAGACAGAGAGAGAGAGGGGGAGAGAGGGGGAGAAAGAGACAGACAGACAGATAGAGAGACAGAGAGACAGAGAGACAGAGACACACGTCGTAGCATATATACACAGAGAGGGGTGGGAAAGGAACGAAGATAGGGTGGATAGAGAGGGAGGACGAAAGAGGAAGGGTGTAAGATGCGCAGGCACGCATGCACACGCATGTACATGCAGTCACAGAAAGACACAGGCATGCATGCGCAGGCACACCTAGGCACAGGTAGGTACGCGCTGACACACGCAGGCTCGCACGATTGCACACACGCACGCTCGCAGCCAACTACAGGTGGTGTAGACAAAGAGAAGAGCGGAGACAGAGCATCAGGCACGGTGACAATCTAAATAGCCAGCGAGATCGAGGGCAAGGGTAAACAAAATTGATCATGCAATTAAACATACATACCACGGGCACATCCTTAACTCCTCCAATGTTCGACCGCTGACAACGGTTGCTAACACAGCCAAAGCAAAGACTGGTTTGAACAGCATCTGCAGCGAAAGAACATTTGTAGCTTGTGTTAAAATCAAAATCAATTTTCCCTTCGCATAACACACGATAACACTACATAACTAATTTCATTAATTTGTTGATATAAAAACAACTTGTTCGTTTTCACAATCATACAAGGATGTTATTACAATACGGCCTGTAAGTATCGTGTCTAGGTTTTCACTTTGAAGTTAGCTGGCGACATCCGTTGCGCTATCGCCTGCATCAGTGCATAGGGAATCGAATATATATTTTCAGTTGCGGTATAATCACAGGAATAACCCGACTGATAGAAATAAATCATACAGGTGTGAGAAGTTTTGTAAGTAACAATGTTAGAGTATTCATGTTTAGCGTAGGTTATAACTGTATACCTGTAATATCGCTCGGGCGATGTGTTTACGTCGTAACTTGACGTAAGGCAGTTTGTGCTTCATTCGGGGATACAACAGCCACGTGAGATATACACAACCGATCTCGTTAACACTGTTCTGTTTTCAAAGGCAGTTAATGCGGTGGGGAAACTGTTGTAGGTAATTATGTTCACGGTAAACGTGCGTTTTATCAGCCTTACGTAAAGTCGTCAACGGCCTGTCCCGGGCTGGATCACAGGTATCCAGCTACAACCATCGCTAAAACAATTAACGTAGAATGTTTACTTACAAAACTTCCCCCATCGTTTTAGTGTAATTTTATCAGTCAGAAACCAGAACTATTATTAGTCTTTATATGTCATTCAAGTGATTAAAGCCTGTAACGATATCACTTAGTGACGTCTCCCTAAAAAAGTAGAATAACAGGCCGCTCCCTGGTCGCGGCAGCCACGTTTAATAAAGTTTGGTTTAGTAGAACTATCGTCTCTGTACTGCCTGAATATACTAATGTCTATACGGTGAGGCCCGAACACATATTGCAACATGGTGGCGTCGGTGAGATATCGAAGGTAACTGAATGTGGCATGGCAGTCCTGTCAAAAGTGACATTTGTTTAAATAGTGAACTATGGCTGACGATAATTCAACTGTAACGGCCGGCGTGGCCGCTGTCGGGGCACCTGCTTTGGCTGCTCCAAATGTCGATGACCCTCGGTCACAGAATCACATCTATGTGAACTTGCCCAGTGGCTCGCCACCATCTGCATCGGAACTGGAAACCAATCAGGTCGATAACTGGAAGTTGTGGAAACAAATGTGGGAAAACTATCTAATCGCGTCTGGACTCGACACTAAGCCAGACAGATGTGTAACACTGACAGCACTTCTTCTACACTGTATTGGGAAAGACGCACTATGCATCTTCAATGGTATGAATTTGACGGAAGAAGAACGGGTCAAGCCTGCTGAAATCATCAGAAAATTTGACGAACATATCTTGGGCGAAGTAAAATAATTCTTTGAAAGGTATAAGTTTAACACCCGGAATCAGGAAAACGATTCGTTTGAACAATATTACTCAGTGTTGAAAAATCTAGCAAAAACATGTGGGTTTTATAACTGTATGCGAGACAAGTTGATTGTTGACAGGATAATCCTCGGTGTAAGGAGTGACAAGATCCGCAACAAACTCTTTTCACAATCGCAACATTATCTACACAGAGCAGTAGACAAATGCCGGTGCATGCAAGAGGCCGAAGAACAATGCAACATTCTGAATAAAACCGAAGCAGTGAACCGGGTCGACACTATATACAGACGTTACACTACCAAGTCGACATTCGGTGGAAGAAAATCTGCTAGTCAGCGAAAATGCAAATATTGCTGCAAAACGCACCCCATCAAGAAAGAACTCTGCCCTGCATGGGGCGAGACGTGTGATGCGTGTAGGGGTCGAAACCATTTCAGAGGCTACATGCAATGCCCTAAGATGTTCACAGTGTACAGAATGGGTCAGACTCAGATAGCTCCGTTGCTAGCTTTAGCGATATCAGCTGCGTCACTGCCGATATGCACGCACTCTCCTCACAAGATGGTCCCCTTTTGTGCAACATGCTGGTCGAAAGGCAGTCAGTGAAGATGCAGGTTGACTGTGGTTCAACTGTTAGCATAGAACCAATCAGAACCAATCACTCTGAAGATGTGGAACAATGTGAAGACTGAAGCTCTCGGCAAGAGCCGAGCTAAAACCGTAAATCTTGCTACAGGAGACAAGTTCAAAGTGGACTATGTCATAGTGGATCATGACGAACTGACACCACTACTCAGCCGTAAAGCTGCTGAATGCATGAAGCTCATCACGGGGAACTACGAGAACTTTGAAACTGTGTCTTCAGTCTCCAGCTCTAGAGTTGCTCCAACTCCATGCACGGACGACTATCCTGAAGTGTTCGACGGTAAACTTGGCTCGCTTCCTGGTGGGAAAATTCGTCTCACCCTGGAACAAAATGCTGAACCGGTTGTGAAACGTGGACAAACCTATTGACTGGGTGAACCAAATGTCTGTAGCCAAGAAACGTTCTGGAGCTGTCAGGACCTGCATTGATCCTAGATCTATCAACCTAGCCCTAAAGCGTGAACACTACAAGCAGGGTTCGCACGGATCCCCGAAAACCTTTAGAAACTCTTGAATTTTGAAATTACGTTCAAGGGGACCCAAAAACCCTTGATTATCACCCGTTTTCAGAATAAAACCTTGAAAACCCTTTAAAATGCTTGTTTTTGCTTTAAAAGTGCAATTAAGCTATTACATCTCAGCCGTGTCGTTGTAATATAAATTATTTAATAAGTGCGAAAGTAAATGTGCGATTCAAATTCAACGTCGGAACGGCAAAACTAAAACTCGATTGACAAAGTACGAGGAGTGAGTCCAAGTGACCAAGAATTATATTAATAATTATCCACTAGATGGCGCCATAAGTACCGGTCATACGGGTATTAAGTTCTCATTTTGGAAAGCGACAAACGCGTGTTCGTTGAAAATATTATCGGTCGATTTGAATTTGCGTTATGATGGCTCCCGAGAAAAGAAAATGTAAATTTAAAGATGAATGGTTGGCTATCGCGGAAAACAAAGAATGGGTGTGTAAACAAAGAATGGGTGTGTCGAGACCCGACGGGAAACGTTCGTTCTGCGCGATGTCGATTTTGTGCAAAATCCATCAACATCGGGAACGGAGGTCGATATAGCCTGGACAGTCATGTTAAAAGTGCGACGCACAAGAACAACGTGTCCGCGAAACACAATTCGCAACTGCGTCGCATGCTGGCTACATCAGGAACAGGTTTGTCATATTTAAGTTATGCTGCTTAGGATACTTATGTTCCTATCTACAACATTAAATTGAACACTTCACTGCCATTGCACATTTGCTTTGCCATACCTGGTACCATGGTAACTGAGTTGGTCATACCTACTATTAAAAATATACATAGTATTAATACTTTTTAAATTGTATTATAATTTACTCGAATTTTAAAATTAAGATACGTATATTTTTTGACCTGACGTTTTTAGTCATTGACTTTATAAGTTAGGTTCTAAATTAATTTAAATTAGTTATTTCTGGCATTTTGTAAGGACCACAATATTGATGGAAATAATTCAGTTTGAATATCTTGTGTATGGTCAATTATTATATATACATGGTACTTCATATTATCATTTGTTTTTCAGCAGTTGGATCGGCACATCAACAAACCAACAACCGTGCTGCACTGCCTGCACTCGTTGATGTCGCATCCTTTGTGTCCAAGCAAGACACTCTACGGGCAGAGATCTTGTGGACGCTGAAGATCTGTGCAGCCCATTACAGCTACAAATCGAGCGACGACACATCACGCTTGTTCGCTGCTATGTTTCCTGACAGCGCGATTGCTACAAAATTCACTTGCGGTGAACGGAAATCGAATTACATGATGTGCCATGGACTCGCTCCACACTTCAAGGAATTGTTGCTGACAACTGTTAGGGAGCAAGATGCGTTCGTGCTGCTGTTTGACGAGTCCTACAACAGCGTCACCAAAAACAAGAAGATGGACGTTCTTGTGCGCCTGTGGACCACTGACAAGAGAGTGACAAGCCGCTACCTCTGCTCTGTTTTTATGGGACACGGCAGAGCAACCGACAGCCTTGAACACTTCCTCCAGAGCACGCAAGACATTGGCGTGCAGAATTTGCTGCACGTCTGTATGGATGGGCCTAATGTCAACTGGGCCTTCTACGAGAAGCTGCAGCAGAAAGTGAAGAGCGAGTGTAGCTGCCAGATCTTGAACATTGGTTCATGTGGTTTGCACATTGTGCATGGTGCGTTTAAGCATGAGTGCAATGCCACGAAGTGGGACATCACTGTCGTTCTCCGTTCGACTCACTCATTGTTTAATGAGACACCGGCTCGTCGCGAAGATTACACGCAAGTCACAGGCAGTGATTTGTTTGGCCGGAACTTTTGCAACACTCGCTGGCTTGAGAACATGCCAGTTGCAGAACGCCTGCTGGAGATGTTGCCTCATCTCTGCAAGTACGTTGCAGCCGCCAAGAAAGGTGACGTTCCTTTGCCGCAGACGAAAGCCTTTGAGGTCGTATCAGAGGCAACGTCCGATCCACTTTTCACTGTCAAGTTGAACTGCTTTGTGTCAGTGGCAAAGATCATCACACCGTTCCTTCTGCGCTACCAGACGGATTGCCCCATGCTGCCATTTCTTGCGAGTGATCTGCATCGAATGGTGAAACATCTCTTGTACCGCTTCATGAAACGTGACGTTGTGGATGACACCAGCCTCGCCAGTCTCCCCGAACTCAACCTGTCGGATCCTGCTTTAATGAGAAAGTCATCCGACATAGACATAGGCTTTACGGCGGACGCGCACCTGAAGCAGATGCAACGATCTACAAGATCGAAAATGAGCGACAGGGATGCCTTGGGACTGCATCATGAATGTCGGGCATTTTTGCGCAAGATCGTCGTTCATGTGTTGATGAAAGCGCCAACGAAGTACAGCATCGTGCGCAATCTGTCATGCCTTGATCCACGCCATATGGCTGACGACCCGAATGGCTGTTGTGCCAAGCTGCGCAGAGTGTTGCAGACTTTTGTGAACAGTGGTAAGCTGGTGGCAGAGAAATGTGACGACATTCTGCGCCAGTTCACTGATCTGGTCAAGTTTGCCATTCTGCCAAAGAAGGACCAGTTTTCCTTGTTCGACCCATTCGCCGATGGGCAACAAGTGGACGTCTTCCTCGAAAGTCACATCAACTGCTCTGACTTCGCAGATCTGTGGACCGCTGTGAAGATGCTGCTGCTACTATCACACGGACAAGCCAGCATTGAACGGGGCTTCTCCGTGAATCAACAGATGGAGGTTGACAACCTATGCAAGAATACATTTATGGCACAGCGAATTGTACATGACCACATCATGTCCGTCGGCGGGATCCTGAGTGTCGACATCACCAAAGACCTGATGATGTCGTGTCAGGCTTCACGGGCACGTTATCAGGCCTACCTTGATGACAAGAAATGTGCCCACGACTCATCGAAGCGCAAGCACGTAGCTGAGTCGGACGACCTCAAAGCGAAGAAAATCCATCTCGAGGCTGACATTGCCGAACTCAACAGATGTGCTGATGAATTCTCTACTGACGCAGAGAAGAAGCGAGATTTCAGCCTCGTTGCAAAGTGCAACGCTCTCCGCAGGTCAGCCAGGGAAAAGGGGGAAGAACTGGCTGATGTACTTCGCCAGTTGAGTGAGAAGAAGTGAGAAGCCTGAAAAGGCTGTAATGTGACATTGTGACAGCAACAGCATATAGTGAACGTTATTGTTTGTTGATTTATTTGCTGTATTTAATAAACAGGCAGTTACAACTTAACCATCTTCGTCAAGATTGATTTGTTATTTGAATGTTTGGCTGATGATCCCCCTCATCGTCAAGATCGATTTGTTAATTTAATGTTTGGCTGATGACCCCCTCATCGTTCTAAGGGTCCTATGATTGATTGCTTATTTGCTTCATTCATTCCTGAAGTGTGTGCTTGCTTGATTTATTGATGGGTAACCGATCTTTTCAATGGCCGGTTGATTAGTTGTAAACCCCAGGTATGGAATGATTGACTGGTCCGGTAAAAATGGGGCTGAAAAATTTAATAAATAACTGAAATATACACCCTTGAAAATGGCATGTTTTTATACCAAGAAAACCCTTAAAAACCCTTGAATTTAATTGTTAGGTATCTGTATGAACCCTGACTACAAGCTTCCTTGTGAACTCCACGAAATTTGCTATGTGTGAGTTGCAATAAGGATATCTACACTGCGAAGTGGATGAAGAATCTAGCCTACTGACTACTTTCGCAACACCGTTTGGGCGGTATCGTTGGCGACGACTACATTTCGGCTTGAAAGTCAGCAGTTAAATTTTCCAAAAACGACTGCATCAAACATTGGAAGGGCTGGAGAATGTTCACTGTGTTGCTGATGATATTGTCATCCATGGATGTGATGCCTCTGATCCCTGTGTCAAGATCCAGAAGCTGCTCCAAAGATGCAAGGAAAATGGGAGCAAACTGAACCGTGAGAAATGTCACTTCAATGAGAATGAAATCCAAGTCTTAGGCCATGTTGTCACAGCTGATGGTCTGAAACTTGACCCATCCAAGGTCGAAGCTGTTCTGAAGATGAAGAGTCCGTGTGACAGGGAAGCTGTGGAGAGGCTAAGAGGTACAGTAACTTACCTGGCGAGATTCGTACCCAAGTTGACTGATGTATTCCGTCCCATGCTGCTCTTGTACAACGAGATGTTGCCTGGATGTGGGGAGATGCTCAGAAGAAAGCTTTCACAACACTGAAACAACTCCTGGCTGAGGCACCCACTCTGGCTTACTTCGACGCGAGTAAGCAACTGGTCATTCAGTGTGATGCTAGCAACCATGGCCTGGGATGTGCACTGCTTCAGGAAGGAGGACCATTTCCTTACGCCAGTCGTGCATTGACTGACACAGAGACCAGATATGCCATTATAGAGAAAGAGATGCTGGCCGTCGTCTTTGCTCTTGAGAAGTGGCATCAGTTCTCCTATGGTCGCCCCATCCTTGTCTACAGTGACCACAAGCCATTTGTTTGAAGCAATAACAAAGAAACCTCTGGACAGATCACCCAAGCGTCTACAGGGCATGCACTTGCGTATGACATTGATATCAAGTATCTGGAAGGCAAGAAGATGTATTTCGCTGACACCCTGGTTACGTGCCTTCCTGCCAGCTGGACAGGAACAACCGACTACTGAGTTCGAATCTATCCACGCTGTGAACTATCTATCCATGAGAGAAGATGTTGTCCAGGACATTCGTAATGCCACCGATCTAGATGCCACTCTACAAGTGCTGACAGCTGTGTCCTGCAACATGGCTGGCCCGAGAAACCTGCTGTTCCTTACTACCACTTCAGAGATGAGTTGGCCGTCACTGATGGGTTGGTGTTCCGCGGCGAAAGACTTGTGATTCCTCAATCCATGAGATCACAAATAAATTAAGAAGGATGTTCACCTAGGCCACGTTGGCATTGAAGGATGCCTAAGAAGAGCAAGGGAGTTAGTGTTCTGGCCTGGCATGAATGCAGAAATCAAAGAGTACATCCAAACGTGTGAAGCCTGTCGTGAGTTCGAACGTTCTCAGACTAAGGAAACTCTGATGAGCCATGATGTTGCCGGACCGTCCATGGCAGAAGGTCGGTGTCGACCTGTTCTCTTACCAAGGAAAGGACTACTTAGTCACCACTAACTACATATCAAACTTCTGGGAATTAGACTACCTACCAACCACTGGCTCCAAGGCAGTAATCACAAAGCTCAAAGCTCACTTTGCTAGGATGGGAATCCCGCACACTGTAGTTACTGACAATGGTCCACAGCTGGTGTCAGACGAGTTTGCTCATTTCAGTAAGAAATGGAGATTCGAACGTGTGACGACATCTCCACACCACAGTCGCTCAAACGGCAAGGTGGAATCATCAGTGAAAGCTGCAAAGAAGGTGATCAAGAAAGCACAATGCGCTGGTGATGACCAATATTTAGCACTGCTGAATATCCGCAACACCCCAACTCAAGGTATGGATAGTAGTCATGCACAGAGGCTACTAGGTAGGCGGACGAAAATAATTCTTCCAACAGCTCAAAGTCTTCTGGAGTCGCGGTCGTCTGTGCAGCAACATGAAATATATATGCTGAAAAGGACACAATGCCGTCAAGCCAAGTTCTATGACAAATCTGCTACAGATCTCCAACGTCTGCATCAAGGTGATACCGTCTGATTGAAGCCGTTCAAGCTTGGAGTCAAGTCATGGAAGAAAGCGAAGGTGGTGAGACGACTGGATGAAAGGTCCTATAAAGTTGAAGATAGTGAGGGAACCGTGTACACCTAAGAAGAACACACGAAATATCACCTCGTGTTGGTTGAGGAGTCCATGGATATCCCATCCAAAGATGATCCTCGAATCACTCCAGTTGACCCAATTTGGGCCAACACACCGGTTGAAATTCAGCCGAACACACCGGTTGAACAACAACACCAGAGTGACCAGACAGAAACACACTCTCCGGTACGTCCAACGACACCCAGGAAGCCCGAGAGAATCAACAAGTCCAAGCTACCCAGCAAATACAAGGACTATGTTGTATCTAAATGAACAGTTGATGATACTTACATAAACATTGATGAGTGCAGACTTGATTGATGCGGACTCGCATGTATGTTAAATTGTGAATGCTCCGTCCATGTGTTCATACAAGGACTATGTTGTATCTAAATGAACAGCTGATGATACTTACATGAACATTGATGAGTACAGACATGATTGATGCAGACACGCAAGTGTGTTGACTTGTGGATGTTCCATCCTATTCCATATGTTCATGTTTGCCATGTTCGTATGAGCTTGACATGTTGTCTGGTGGTATTCTCATAATTGACCGTTTGCATGTTGACCATGCCATTTGGGCTTTAGAGTATGACATCAGGAGTGTTGCTGCTGTAGTGAAATAAAGTGTGTTATGAAGTGTTTAGTGTTAGCAGGAACGTTTTGTGATTCAGTTATGTTGCATTCAGGTTTTGGCAAGTTTATTTTATTGATATCAATACGAAACACCGATGCTGATCCATAGATGTAATGAGTTGGTTACTTTAATACGTTAGTATGTTTTGGTTGAATACATGTTGCTTGTAAAACGGAGGGGATGTAACAATATCAATTAATGACGTCTCTCCAGAAAGTAGAATAACAGACCGCTTCCTGGTCGCGGCAGCCACATTTAATAAAGTTTGGTTTGGTAGAACCATCGTCTCTGTTCTGCCTGAATATACTAACGTATATACGGTGAGGCCCGAACAAATATTGTAACACCCCAAGACAAAAAACATCGTATTCCCTAAGCAGGCGCCGAATTACTTCCTGTCGCAGTCAGTTTGAAGGTGCACTCCTTCTTCGAGGATGAAGATGTCACGCCAGCCGTCTAGGCGTCTTTCATCTATAATTACAACTGATTATTGGTGATTGTATACATAACATTAACTGTATGCTTGAACACCCATAGAAGAAAAACGGTAGCGATTGAGTGCGTGTGTGTGTGTGTGTGTGTGTGTGCGTGTGTGTGTGTGCGTGCGTGCGTGGGTGCGTTTGTATGTGTGAGTGTGTGTGAGTGTGTATGTGTGTGTGTGCGTGTGTGTATGTGTGTGTGTTGGTGTTGCATGCTCAACAAAATGGCTGTAACAACAAGTGTGCACAGTATAACAGCAGGTTGTGATTACAGCAACAGCTATGGTGCTGATTGCATTTGTTAGACAGGAAGATTGTTTCAAACAAGACTGGAGGAACACCAGAAACGACGTATACAACACACAAAAAGAGAAATACACAAGTAGCGAGAAACAAATACCTCCACAATCAACAAATAGACCCCGACGGATCATATAACAACAGAAAACCACAGCATAGACTGGGAGGGACAAAATGGTAGACAGAGGGGAAAACCGAAGACTACGACACATTAAAGAACCCGGCTGGATACAAAAAATCGAGACTTAGGCAAATGCAATCTCTCAAACGTGTACGATGACGTCATTCAAAGAGGAAGTCACGTGTACTGAGGACGCTTGCGTGGTTCACAGCAGGAAGCCACCGTAACGTAATACACGTCTTAAGTATGCTAAGAAGAAATTGTTTGAATGAAGCAGGATGTGATCTTTGAGTGACACGTTAAGCAGTTTTCTACAGCAATATGATTACGCTGTCCATCGTCGAATAGTAGATCGATTTCTTGTCAACACAGAATGACGTAATTAAAAGTGGTGACCCTGTTAAGTGGAACACATTGCACGGTCAAGTCCAGTGAAGTTAAAACCTAGTTGAGCACGTGAAATACATGTTTGCTCAGTAGGTGAACGCTGAGGAGTGAGTTCGCTATAATTACTTAAAGGTGAAGGTAAGATCTTATCTAGCGCAGAATCCAGTGCTTATGACTGCTAAAAGCGCTTTACACTTTACTCCCTGAAAGATATGTTCAATCGAACACCATCTGGCTTTTTTTCGGAAGCATCCAGTCACGCAACAATTAATGCGCGAAGTATATTTGTACACAAATATCCACCACTGTCTAGCGTCCAGGTACTCATTCACACACACACATTCAGGGCCGTTTTTTGTTATGTGACTCGTGACATGCAGGCATTTCCGTATTCTGCGCATCAGTGAGGCCTCCTGTCTAAATAAATAAATAATTTATTTTGAACAAACACATTGTTTAATGCACGTGGACGTTATGGACGTTTTGGATATCAGAAGCGGGCAGCATGGTTGTTTGGGTATATCTCACGTCGGACGAATTATGTAAAATCAGAACATGTTGAACAGTTACCTGTAACCTCTGAATTTTTAGCCAAACAGGTTGTATAAGTGAGTACGTGGCAAGAGACAGCGATGCACATTTAATGAACAAATAGTCTTCGCTAATAATTGCAGCGTGGCTGGAGACTGCACAGAGAAGGGCAGTATGCCAGGAGGTAAAGTGTGAAGCACATTGAGCTGTTGTCCTGACTGGATACTGCGCTATGTAAGAACTCACTGTTACATTTTAAGTAGTATCAAAAATATACTATTTTGGTAGAACCCATTACGGACTCGTTTTGTATTGGCACAGTAACGATTACATCCAGAAAAAAATCAGGTAGCGTAAGAAAATTGTCGCCTAATTTAAATGACTCATTGGATGACGCCGATGGACGTGCTGATTTTAGTAACAACATAAACTAGTCAGGTTCCCTACATCGTAAGCACTAACGCATACAAGCATTCGCTCACTCACTCACTCACTCACTCACTCACTAACTCACTCACTCACTAACTCACTCAGTCAGTCACTCATTCACACACTCACACATTCACACACTCAAGCACTCACTCACTCACTCACTCACTTTCGAAAAGGCAAACAGACAGATAGACAGAGAACATAGAATATAGTTTTGTAATATAGGTATAGAATGGCCTTGCGTTCTGTGTGATCGAAGAATGATTATTAGCGTAATATTTCACCTCACAAAGCAGACACTATAATGAAAACAGTGGAGAAGCTGAGGAGTCGTACGGTCATCCTGTCTATCAAATCTAAGTCGCCCTCCTACCCTTTGTTGTTTTCTGCATGGGATGTACATTCCTTATCTGTTCAACCCTTTGACGAGTTTGTTTACACCTATCGCGATAACCCACGTTCTTTCCAACTCTGAGATATCAAATCAAATCAATTTATTTTGCAACAACAGCAACATTACAGTATACATGCAAAAAACATTTAAAAATAAAATGTTATTGCATGGTCGTCACATGGCATGTTATATGTCGTCTTCCTGTGACCCCATAAACATATATTTCGAAATATATTTACACGTACGTATACGATTATTATCACGAGTGTATGATACCTTCTGTATGACAACGCATTGGGGATGCGATGGAGAAAGACACGAATTATTGTAGGAAATTACTGTTAGAAAACAATGATAAGAAATTTGTGCGGATCCAAGCATATATATAAAAAGTAAACAAATATGTAATTGCACTACACACATCTGGGATTTAGACAATGTACGTGGCCAAGATAAATGTCTAGATATTGATTGGATAATAACAATTTGAATTTTTGTCTGGATTTGACGTTTTGTATCTTATAATCAAGATTATTCCATAGTTTTATAAAATAATGTTTAGGCAATTTATATGAAAAATGTGTTCTGGGTTTCTCTGTATATAAGAGGTTACATTGTCTAGTAATTATGGTGTTAGTTGCTAGATTCTTTTTGGCATATAATGTTTCAAGGACTTAGGCAGTGTATTATGGTGATAGTCATACATAAATAGTGAGACATGCAACCTGAGAATATCAGTGGTTTTAAGTATGTTTTCAGATTTAAAAATAGGATCGGTGTGACTTCTATATATTTTGTTAATTATTCGTATAGCGCGTTTTCGTAAAATGTCATTCTTTCTTATGTTGTTTCCACTGCCTCATGCTTGTACACCGTAAATAAAGTGACTTTGAATTTGGGTATAACAGAGAGTTCTTAAAACATTATGTGGCCAAAAATGTTTCATTCTATTAATTGCAAAAATTGCTCTAGCGATTTTAGAACTGATTATGTTGATATGTTTTCCATGTTAAATAATTATCAATATGTATTCCTAAGAACTTCACCGATTCTTCTTTGTTATCTTTTACAACATGATTAATACTTTCACTGTTTATTTTAATACAGTTAATTACTTGGTATTTGCTACTCGCTGGACTAAATATGCAAACCTTTTTTTATATTTAATGACAAATTATTGGCACAAAGCCAATTGTACAAATGTATTAATTGTTGGTTTATGCTGTCAATTAATGTATCAATATGAAGCCCTGATTGGTATACAGTTGTGCAAAAGATAATACATTTAGAGACGTACAGTTAGTTGTATCATTGATATAAATTTAAAATAAGATTGGTCCAAGTATGGATCCTAGGGGCACTCCACTTATTATGTTTTATGGAGATGATTGACATTTGTGTATCTCAGTATATTGTTTTCGATTTGATAAAACACTTGCAAACCATTTATTGCTTATTCCCCGAATTCCATAAAAGTTTAATTTGTACAGTAAAATATAATGGTTTATTATGTCGAATGCCTTTGAAAGGTCCAGAAACACAGCCAATGTATGGTCTTTTGTTATTATACAGAGGCTGGTCAGTACAAAGAGGTGCTACTTACACGTGATACAGAGGCTGGTCAGTAGAAAGAGATGCTACTTACACGTTATAGAGAGGCTGGTCAGTAGAAAGAGGTGCTACTTACACGTGATACAGAGGCTGGTCAGTAGAAAGAGGTGCTACTTACACGTGAAACAGAGGTTGGACAGAGAAAGAGGAGCTACTAACACGTGATACAGAGGTTGGTCAGCAGAAAGAGGTGCTACTTACACGTGATACAGACTGGTCAGTAGAAACAGGTGCTACTTACTTAGTTCATCTCTGTCTTTTGTTATTTTATCGTTTGCATCTGCAATATCTTTGAGCAGATGCAGTATTGGTTGAATAGTAGACTGTTTTGCACGAAACCCATATTGGTGTTTGTACAAAATTATATATTTTTCTAAGAACATTATTAATCTATTGCTTATAATTTTCTCATTATTTTTGAAATCGCTGGTAGAATACTTATTGGTCTATAATTGTTGAACAGTTTATTGTCACCTGATTTAAAGACGTGAATGACTTTTGCAGTTTTTAAGTTTTCAGGAACAATTCCCGTGACAAAGGATTGGTTTAGTATATACTCAAGCGGAGTGGCTACTTCATGTATGGTCGCTTGCAGTAGTTTAGTGGATAGACCGTCGAAACCTTCAGTGCATTTAGTTTAACATTTTCGTACAATTATTTATATTTCTGTTGTCTGCGCTGGTTGCATGAAAAAACTTACGGGATAGTTTCCTCTTAGGTGTGTTTCAAATCGCTTAACAGGAAGAGCTATTGAGTTGTTTATTGATTTACCTATTCCAACAAAACAATTATTAAATTCATCTGTAATTTGTTTTAAAGTTGTATTCTCTTGTCCGTTTATGATGAAGGTTTCAGGTAGTTTGGGGAATTCTTTTTGTTTATGTATTGCTTATCGCAGTACTAACCAGTGGCCTATCGAAATCTCCCTTGACACAATACTTCCATCTAAATGTTGGTATTCTTCTTCTCCATCTTCCTACGTATTCCGTTTTCCGTACTTTCTTGGTCAAATTCTGCTCACTCATTCTCATAGTATCTTCATATTACCTTGATTTCTTCATTCCTTCACGTTTTCATGCAACGCGGAACCCAGTCGTTGGGACGGCTCAGATCGCTTTCCATTTCACTCTCTGACATTCCTGTTCGAGCGAACACCATCGCGACAACTCTGGGAAGCGTTCAGCTACGCTGCAAGTACTGTGCCAAGATTAGTTGCTCAGAAATAACCACCTCTGGTTATAGCCAGGTACTCATTCACATAGCTCAATGAATGAACTGGAGCAATGTAGAGTGAACGAACTTGCCAACGGTTCGATAGGGCAACAAGATGATTTGAACCCATAACCTCGCGAATGGGGTTCCGATGCTCTAACGTCTACGCCACTGCGCCCATTATCATCGGCATCAATCGAGAGAACCCGGTTCGAATCCTTGTGCTGCCGTTTCAAACCTTGGGCAAGTTCGTTCACACCACGTTGCTCCAGTTCACTCAGCTGTATGGTGAGTACCTGGTTATTATATATGTAATTATGGATATCTGCTGTATGCTTCCCAGAGAAGAGTTGAGACGGTGTTCGATTGAAATGGTCTTCTATGGATTCAAGTGTACAGCGCTTTGAGCATTCCCAAAGACTGGATACTGCGCTATATGTAGGAAGTTACATTTACACTACCTACGCGTTGACAACAAAAACGGTGGCCATTTGCGGGCCTGTTTTCGCCCATTTCCGTCGTTAGTGGACAGTTTTTGCAACACGCAGTTGCCCGATTTAGAGTTTATTGACAGGAGGCCCAGGCACTGCAAGAATTGCCAGACGGCGGAGTGGGATAATAACATAATAACACCAGTATCCAAATATACCCTTTCATCTGTGATATATCTTTGGTTAGTAGCGATGACAAATGGCCGGTTATTTAAACGCTAACATTAAACCGACGATGTTTTAAAAATAGTCAATCGTTTACCGTTGTGTGTTGGGTTAAGGTTTGAAGAGTAACGATATTGTGTATCATAATGTGCACGACTCCATCGTCCGGGGCGCAGTGGCGTAGTATTTAGAACATCGGATTTTCATTCGAGAGATTCGGCGTTCGAACCATCTTGCTGTTGTTTCAAACCACGGTCGTTCGGTCCACTTTGCTGCAGTTCACTCCCTTGTATGAAAGAGTACCAGGATATACATGGTGGTGAATATTTGTGTGCTGTATTCTTCCCGCAGTAATTGCAGAGTTGCTGAATGTTTCGTTGAGACATCTATAATAATAATTTTGATGTTCGATTGAACATGTCTGCCAGGGAGTGAAGAGTAAAGCCCTCCAAGGAGCCATATGGATAGCTATAAGGAATATCTCTGCGTGCCTTTAATAATGTCACGTAATACACTTAGTTTTTGCAGCACAACGTCCATAAATTATCTTGTTTTGCGTTTCTTGAAGACGTTAATTGACCTTTCGTCAGAATAAATTGACCGTAAAATAAAAAATGACGTCATCTTGACTTATTGTACTGTTCGTTTTGTAATGGTGCTATAATTGGACGTTATTGTGATCGTGCGTCACTTCTGTTGGCATATGGAGGAGAGGAACTAAACTTATTATATAATTTATATTGATAGGTCTAAGCTATAAATAGCACCTGATCGACTGCGGTTTAACAAATCCAGAGAAACATGCGCTAGTCATGTTGCGACTCGACTTCGGTAACGCGGCCCTGTACAGTATTACCGGAACCTTGCTGCACCGACTAGAGATAGCCCAGCGATCAGGTGCGCATGTCGTCGTCTGCTTAGATCGGCGCGAGCATCACAGCATGACGGCGGCACTACGAGACCTGCATTGGCTGCGTGTGGCGCAGCGAATTCAGTTTAAACTGTTGACTTTGATTGACGGATGCATGCAAACACTCCACTGTACCTTGCTGACCGTGTATCAGCATATGTTCCCGGTCGCACTCTTCGCACGGCCGACTACTTTCTCATGGTTTCCCCAGTCTTGAACAGTTCGGCCGAGGCGCATTCTCATATGCAGGTCCCAACCTTTGGTATTCTCTTCCACTAGAGCTAAGAAACCAACGTGACTATGAATGTTTTAGGAGGGTCCTGAAAACCTTTCTCTTTAGACAGGCTTTTTAATAAATTATTTTCTTTTTAAATACATACATTTACATTTTAATATTATATATGGCCTACATGAATAATCGAAATGTGTAGTTTCATTGTGTTATCTTATGTAACACATGTTTTCTAATATTATAACAAACACAAACACACACACACACACACACACACACACATACACATACACACACACACACACACACACACACACACACACACACACACACACACACACACACACACACACACACACACACACACACATATATATATATATATATATATATTTAATATAAAGGCGCTAGAGAAAACATGTGAAGGAACAATGCATATTTAGGTAAGCCAATTTCGATAAGCCAAAGCTTTCCTTGGCCACGTGCAATAGGGTTTGTTGATCTGGCAATCTTGTTAAACATAATTCACGAATTGAAATGTCTAACTGGGTCTTTTGTAGTTGGGAAACACTAGCAAGATAGTAATCCTACTTGATACACAGCGTGAAGAGGTTCAACATATCGTAACTAGCAAGATGATAATCCTACATGATATACAACGTGAAGAGGTTCAACATATCCTAACTCACTTCATTATCAATAAAGGATCGTTTGAGCTAGAAAGAAAAACTTGAAAAGGCAATTATATATCCTTATCTAAAGAAGCACAGAGAAGATCGTATACAACCGGGTCTACTGCAACACGGCTATACGGACGATAATGTTCTGTAATTCTACAACATAGACTTGGTGGAAGAGAAGAAACCGCCAGAGTTATCAGTTTTAAACATAATACCGATACCAAAAATCTGTCGATTTGTGTATTAAAAGGAATTACATGGCCCACCGATCTGAGTGTCATCGTGGCGACGACTTTCGACAAGAAATACGAAAGAAATATATCCGTGCAAACACACCGTTTTACTTTGGAAAAACATTACTTTTTAGATACCTTCCATGGTGGCAAGAAACTGAAAATTTTGTAGTAGATTTCTGTAGTGGAATATGCAATGGTGCACTTATTTTCTTCTTCTTTCTGATGTATATATTGTTAACATGTAATTATGTGTCATGAAAATGTTTTACTTAAAAATAATGTAATGTTTGCAACGTTATGCCTTTCACAAGTGTCAGATTATAAGTGCTTGTCATGGCTACCAAATACTAATATGCTAATCAGTTGAACTTTATGCGTTTGCCTTCATTTCACAGAAATAACTTTTTTTAATATGGCAATGATGTGTTTAAATAATTGCTGATATTTGGATAAACGGTAATTGTCGAGGTGCGTGTGATCTTACTCGTGCTTTCTGTGTACTGCCATTAGCCATAGTGTCATAGCTAGTTTTATTCAAGCGGGAGTGTGTGAAAATCGTTGCAGTAAATAAACCCGTATTGCCGTGGTCGCTACGGGACTTGTACAGTTAATCAGTAGTAATGCATGATTCAACAACTAATTGATGCAGCTCAATTATTATTTAATATGTTTTGAAATCTGTTTTCATATACATGTCAACACGTATATAAAACATAAGACTTAATAAGATATATCTACTTTATAAATCATATATCAAGACCACAGTGTAATTGTGTCCAGTTTAGAACAAGCTACTGTATAAAATTATACTTTTCACACAGGCTCTAGCATTTGTGTAGAAGTAGTAGCACAGTGTTGCGTGGATCATTTGTGTAGAAGTAGTAGCACAGCGTTGCGTGGATCATTTGTGTAGAAGTAGTAGCACAGCGTTGCGTGGATCATTTGTGTAGAAGTAGTAGCACAGCGTTGCGTGGATCATTTGTGTAGAAGTAGTAGCACAGCGTTGCGTGGATCATTTGTGTAGAAGTAGTAGCACAGCGTTGCGTGGATCATTTGTGTAGAAGTAGTAGCACAGCGTTGCGTGGATCATTTGTGTAGAAGTAGTAGCACAGCGTTGTTGCGTGGATCATTTGTGTAGAAGTAGTAGCACAGCGTTGCGTGGATCATTTGTGTAGAAGTAGTAGCACAGCTTTGCGTGGATCACTTGTGTAGAAGTAGTAGCACAGCGTTGCGTGGATCATTTGTGTAGAAGTAGTAGCACAGCGTTGCGTGGATCATTTGTTTAGAAGTAGTAGCACAGCGTTGCGTGGATCATTTGTGTAGAAGTAGTAGCACAGCGTTGCGTAGATCATTTGTGTAGAAGTAGTAGCACAGCGTTGCGTGGATCATTTGTGTAGAAGTAGTAGCACAGCGTTGCGTGGATCATTTGTGTAGAAGTAGTAGCACAGCGTTGCGTGGATCATTTGTGTAGAAGTAGTAGCACAGTGTTGCGTGGATCATTTGTGTAGAAGTAGTAGCACAGCGTTGCGTGGATCATTTATGTAGAAGTAGTAGCACAGCGTTGCGTAGATCATTTGTTGATACGAAGAGTACCAAGGAAACTTGGGTGGATGGTGGAATAAAAACAAAAGTCAGGGTTGTGGAGGAATGCACAAGGCGGTCATGACGGTTGAGTCAGAGACGCAAAACAGTTCTGTCTAGCAGAAGTTACCAAACAGAAAGCAACGTAATAATAACGATATTCCTGTCGTTAATTTTGGTGATGAAACTGATCACTATTGATGCATGTTTCGTCGAGGTTTGAGGAGGTGTGCGTTTGGAAGAACAGCAGCAGGTAGCAGGTTAGCGTTGTCTTTAAGACTACCATAAAGGGTGGCTCTGTAAAAGCAGGTCAAGGTATTTACAACTTCACGGTCGTTTGAATAATTACGGACGACTAACGGCGAGCAAAATCACGATTACATGTATTTTTACCGATAAAATATTGTTGAGTAAATAGATTGTTTCCGTTCAGCACAGTTAGTGTAGTCTCAAGAACATCATATTAATTAATAAATGAAAAACTAAGAAAAGACTGCCACCTTTTAGATAATATATGTGTTCCATTCAAATACGTAGCGCCACCGTATGGTTTATTTACCCAGGCGTAATGCTATATGTCTTTGGGAACTTTCCTATATTAGCGATCACCATTAATATAATCTAACATGTACATAATTTTATCATTGTGAGTATGTCTTTTGTAACCTTATCATGGTAGCTCCGGTTGGCT